>QRFJ01007661.1:35000-42817 GCA_006176705.1 Cocos nucifera
AACCCTAGTTCTAGAAGAGTCATTCCTAATAACAATCGAGTCGACCACTAAATTATCATAGTCAAGAGATAAAGAGCTATCTTAAGATACTATGCTTCACAAATCGATTCATATAAAAGTCGAGTCAACCCCTAATCAATACGAGTCGACCTTTGAAGATTAAGAGTTAGCACCTTTGTGTCTGATGGCCCAATGGCTAGTTTTACAAAACGATTTCAATTGATAGAAAAAGGCTGTACTAGCTAGTTTGAGCTGTCCAATAATTTTTTTCACCTCTTCCAGTTAATTTTAGACATATTTAAGCATAGAATTAAATTAGGAAATATATAGAAGCAATATCCAAGCAAAGAAAAAGGCACTAAAGTAAAATAAAAGAGGGAGAACTTAAGAGAGTATTCAATTTCACCTTCCATCATTTTAATCCATTTGAAAAGAGAGCTTGAGTGCATTCACTATGCAAACTATCAATTGAGTAATCCTTTAAAGCTTTCATTCAAGCTTCTCTCAAGCAATTAAGAAGGAAGTTGATGCATTCAAGAGTCTCCAACAGTGACTTCCTTGAGCTTCAAAGGATTTCATTTGTTTGAACTTTATATCATTCATTTATTGTATTCTTGAGTTGTATTAAGTTTCTTATGGAGAAAACTTGGGAATTTAGGTCAGCCCATGCCCATAATTAGATGATTATATTTGACTAAGTCAATGGGGACTTAGTTGGAAAGGTTATCGTTAGAGAACCTAAGTAAAACTAGCTGAGTTTAATTATGAGCCCGAGTAAAAGAATCAAATGGTAATCAAGGAGTGATTATAGTTAGAGTTCCCAAGTAGGATATCTTGGAGAGTAGACGTAGATACTAAGTGTAATACTGAACCACTATAAATTTATTATGTTTATACGTTCAATTTTCTTTTATTTTGTATTGTTGTCATTTATCTCTCTTGGCATCTCACAAGTACATTTCAATATTACAAAACTATACATATTTATTTTAAATTTTAAAGTACCCAATTCACCACCCCCCCGTATTACTATCTTTGGGCAACAAATAGTATCAAAGCAAGGTATTCAGCCCATTTGATCTAATAGTCAAGAGTTAAAGATTATGACAACCCCAATTGGATCTTTTCTCATTGAAGGCCAATCTACCAATATACCACCTCTCTTTAATGACACAAATTACACGTATTGGAAAGCATAAACAAAAATATTCATTTAAGCATTTAATTATGACTTGTGGAGTATTATAATTAATGGCCTGCACACACCCACAATTGATATTGATGGTATGCCCTCTCCTAAAGTAGAAAATGATTGAAATGAGCTTGATAAGAGGATGGCCTAACTGAATGCTAAGGCTATGAATATTTTATATTGTATTCTTGATGTAAATGAAGTTAATAGAATTTCTACTTATATTTCTACCAAAGAGCTTTTGGATAAATTAAAAATTACCCATAAGGATACCAATCAAGTAAAAGAGTCAAAAATTATTATGCTTGTATATCGATATAAATTATTTAAAATAAAACCTCATAAAATTATTACTAAAATATTTATAAAATTACTAATATATAATTAATGGATTAAAAAGTCTTGGCAAGTCCTATACTAATAGTGGACTCATGCAAAAAATTTTCAAGTCTTTACCAAGGAGTTGGAAAGCCAAAGTGATAGCCATCTAAAAAGCAAAAGATTTAAATAAGCTGCCATTAAAAGAGCTCACTAGCTCACTCATGACTCATAACTTGAGTATGCATCAAAGCATAGAAGAAGAGTCAAAGAAGAAGAAGACTATAGCACGTAAGTTAGTGGCCAAGGAAGATAAGAAAAAAGATGAGTCGGATGAATCCAACAATCAAGATGAAATAGCCATGATTGCTAGAACAATTAGAAGGTTTATAAGGAGAAAAAGGCAAGGCTTCAAGAAGAAGAGCATGAGTAAAGGAGAAGAAAATAAGGAGAATGATAAAAAGCAACCAACACTATATTATAAATATAAAAGTTTTGAATATTTTAAGGCCAATTGTCTTCTACTCAAGAAAGGCCTCAAGAGATACAAAAAGAAAGCTATGATAGATACTTTGAGCAATAGTGATGACACAAGCTTCGAAGAACAAGAAAGAAAAAAGGAATAGATAGCCAACCTATGTTTCATAGCATATAAAGATGATGTATGCTTGGCGTCTTGTGCCATGAAAAGAAAATAGTATTTGGATAGTGGATGCTCAAGGCACATGACGGGAGATGAATCTCATTCATCATCCTAGAAGTTAAAGATGGATGGGTTATAACTTTTGAAGATAATGAAAAAATAAATTATTAGTCTCGGTAACATTCAAATCATCCTGTCCACATGAATTGAAAATATTTTGTTTGTTAATAGAATGAAATATAATTTTCTTAATATTAGTTAATTATGTGATAAAGATTTTAAAGTTTCTTTGGAATCATCCTATGCATTGTTATTAGTTCCATTGATAATGGTAGCAAGTTTATAGGACAGATACAGAAATATGTACTTGATGGATCTTGATGATTTATCTAAGGACAACATGCAATGTATAGAAGCTATGAGTGCCAGAGTTAATGAATCTAGTTGGATTTAGTGTCATGGTTAGGTCACACAAGCATAGACTTAATTGCAAAATTGCTTAGAAAATATGTAATGGTTTGCCTAAAATTAATTTTGAAAAGAACAAAATTTGTGATACATGTCAATTAAGTAAGTAAACTAGATCTTCATTTAAATTTAAAAATATAGTTTTAACTACTAGACCATTAGAATTATTGCATATAAAATTATTTGGGTCAACTGGGACTACAAGACTAGGTGGCAAAAGTTATGGTTTTGTTATTATTGATGATTATTTAAGATTTATTTATATATTTTTTATGCATAAAGATGAAGCTTTTGATACTTTCTCAAAGATATTTAACAAAATTGTAAATAAAAAGGGTTTAAATATTTAAAAATTAGAAGTGATGATGGTATTGGATTTGAGAAATCAAGAATTCAATTTTTTTTTTTTATTTTGAAACTAGTATTGAGCATAATTTTTTAGCCCATAGGATACTTTAGCAAAATAGGATAGTAGAAAAAAGAATATAGCTCTAGAAGAGATGACACAGATCATACTTTGTGAAAACAACCTTCTAAAATATTTTTGATTGAAAGTAATTAATATAGTATATTATATGCTTAATCATTATTTAGTTAGACCTATTTTAAAGAAAATCCCATACAAGCTTTAGAGAGGAAGAAAATCAATTTTTTGTGCTTAATAATGATAAAGTTAAATTAGGTTAATTTGCTGCAAAATTTGATGAAAAGATTTTTCTAAGATACTTCTCTACTAGTAGAGCTTATAGAGTATTCAATAAAAAAATTTTAGTAGTAAAAAATTAATTTATATTATTTTTGATGAGACTAACAAACTTCCATCAAGGAAAATAGACTTAGTTGATATTGTGGGTCCTGTTGATAAGAGGACGAAGAAGATGACACTTTAAGATACTTCTTCTCAAGAATAAGAAGAAAAAATAAAGAACAAGAAGAAGAAGATGAAGAATCTCAAGAACCATCAAATACATCCTCAACAAGGTACAAATGAATTGCTAATAGAATGGAGGTACGCTCATAGCAACCCAAAGAAATTAATTATTGGTTTCCATCTTAAGGCATTAGGATTAGGACATCTATTAGAGAAGTATTGAATTATGCCACATTTGTTTCTCAAATTAAACCTAAAAATGTAATTGAAGCTGAAAAGATGCTAACTAGATAAATGCTATGCAAGAAAAATTAAATCAATTTGAAAGATAATATTTGGAACTTAATCAGGCCATCTTATCATTGGAACCCAATGGATCTTCAAAAATAAATTAGACAAACAAGAAAATATTGTTAGGAATAAAACTAGATTAGTTGCACAAGGATATAATCAAAAAGAAAAAAATTAATTTTGATGAAATATTTGTGCCTATTACTAAATTAGAAGTAATTAGATTATTTCTAGCATTTGCATATTTTATTAATTTCAAGCTTTTTCAAATAGACATTAAAAATATATTTTTAATTGGTTACATTGTGAAAAAAGTTTATATAAAATAATCTTTTAGTTTTGAAGATTATAAATTTTCAAACCATATTTTAAATTGAATAAATCTTTGTATAGTTTGAAACAAGCTCCACATGCATGGTATAAAACATTGAAAAATTTTTTGTTTGAAAATGGTTTCAATAGAGGAAATATAGATACTAATTCATTTATTAAGAAATATTAAATAATCTCTTGATGGTGCAAACCTATGTCGATAATATTATATTTAGTTCTACTAATGAGATTTAGTATTAAGAATTTGTCAAGTTGATGTAAGAGAAATTCAAGATGGACATGATTGGAAAATTAGCATTCTCCCACAAACTCAAAATTAAGCAAACAAAAGAGAGGATCTTCATCAACCAAACCAAATGCGTAAGAGAGATCTTAAAGAAGTTTGGTATAAAAAATGTCAAAGGAATTAGCACCCCTTTCAGCTCTACATACAAGCTTGACCAAGATAAAAATAGTAATTATACATTCTAAACTTTATAGAAATATAATAGGATCATTACTTTATTTAACTACTAGTAGATCTACTATTATGTTTAGTATATTCATGTATGTTAATTATCAATTTAATCATAAAGAATCTCATGTAATAATAGTTATAAGAATTTTCAGACGTTTAATTGAAACTCAAAATATTATTTTATTTTATTCTAAGCAATCCACTATTGATCTAATTGGATATTCAAATGCTGACTTAGCTAGATACAAATTAGATTGAAAGAGTACTAGTGGAATATGCCAATTTTTAGGAGTAAATTGATCTCAAAGTTTAGCAACAAGTAAAATTCAGTTGTATTATCTATAGTTGAAGTTGCATATATTATAGCTAGAAGTTGTATTACCAAATAACAACTAGAAGATTATGGCATAAATGTCATAAAATTTTTATAAGATGTGATAATATTAGTGTAGTAAATCTAACTAAGAATCCAATTCAATATTCTAGAACTAAGCTGATTGAAATTAGACATCATTTTTGTTGGAGTGACCTACCTGGACCATGATCCTCGAGGCCCACATTCCAAGATATGTTGGGTAAGAATAGTAGTGCCAGATAGATGGCCACTCGATGAGAGAAGATGGGATCTGCCCTTGGGTCCAGCCCAACTACATGATCGGGAACTCACCGACCAAAGGAGTGGGTGCTCACCGATCCCATTATCAACACTCCATTGGCGGCATGGTCAAATCTCCATGACGGGATTGGAGAGCAATGCGACAAGCAAGCACCTCTGACCTTCGAGACAGAGTCGACTTGACCCCAAGGTCAGAATCATGCCATTAGTATTGGAAGATCCCGCAACGGGATCCAGAATGGTTGCACCATGATGACTCCTCAATTGAACCCTAACCTCGATCGTATCTTTCTGGCCATGTGGGACTTCACCAAATCTTCTGACATATCATAAAGGCATCGGCTGACAGATATCCATGACTAACAAATCTAGCAGGTGTCTATCCGACAGATGCTTATAACCAAGGAATCATGCCATCTATCCTGACAACCATGGATTAAGGATACGACAAACTCTGACAATCTCCTATATATATAAAGAGGTAAACATGGAGACCTCCGAAGGTAAAGAAAAAATAGGCAATGCTACTCCACCCAGCTCCTTCCTTCTCTTTCCTCTACTGTGCTCAAAGCTCTAGTTAACTTAAGCATCAGAGGGTCCCCCATCCAAGAACCCCTAGCATGAGAGCTTTTTTTTGCAAGTCTTCCCGGCATCATGGTCTCCACCGCATTCCAACATCCGCTCAATAGCCACATCAGTCCCGAGGAGCCTTGATGTAATAATTTTATTAAAGATCATATGTATAATAATTATGCTTGATTGTTTCTATTGAAAAACAACTTGCTGATAATTTTACTAAACCTTTAAGTAAAGATAGACTCTGTATGATTAAAAGAGAATCAGGACTCGGTGATGTCTTTAGTTGAGCCAAATCATTAGAAATTCTTATCTAGATTGACCAAAATTCCCTTTAGCCCATATTCAATGATATTTGATTCCTTTTTGATTGAATTTTTCCTTAAATCCAATTCTTTTCTATTGGTTTCTTACTTGAGAAGTCGACCCCTATTGCTCAGAAATGATATTGTTTAGGAGTCAACTCATGTATTTCCATGAGTCAACCTCTCTTTCAAGCTGACTTATGTATGACTCGAGTCAACTTGACTATGGAAAGTCGGCCTCTTTTAAAGGGTTTCATGTTGAGCTGTCCCATTGCTATTCCATTGCTTTCTAGCTGACCCTACTTTAAAAAAAAAAAAAATCTATCCCACAAAATCCCTACTCCCCTTATCATTTTCTCTTAGATTTTTCTTAGACTACAAATGGCTCCTCTAAAACAACTCACCTACCAATTGAAGTAGAAAAACATCAAACAAGCAAGCCCTAGCATGCAAGAAGATGCTTCTCCCTCCATTGCTACTCAAACTAGATCCAAGGATGAGGTACAACATATTGTCAAAGAGGACATTTTGCCTTCTCCATCTCTCCCTCCTCGGCCCATCTTTTTGAAGGAATCTCTCTCTAATAGAGTTATCACATCTGAACTTTAATTTCTTAGAAATGGAGGGGTTTGCTATTGAGAGAAAAAACAAAAAGTAGGGTTGGGAATATGTATGTTTGCTCAATGTGCCTATCTACCCAACACTTGTTCAAGAATTCAATGAATATGCAAATTTTGGCACCGATTGTGTGGAATCAATGGTGAAAGGTATCCAAATTACTCTAATCAACGAGGAGCTAGGTTAGATTCTTCATATGCCTACTACTCATCTGATCATCTAGAGAACAATCATATTGCATTGAGATACATCCTTGGTCAAGTGGACACTTAAGGAATTGGAGAAGTCTACAGCAACCAACTATCCATTGAAGTGCAACTCCTCCACAACATTCTTTATAGGCTTTTCTTTCCTATATCAGGAAGCTTTGACTTTGTGACTAAATAGGATATAGCAATGATGTACCACATTATTAGGAAGCTTCCACTCAACCTCGCCACCTTGAGGTTGCAACAGATTTTTAAGTTAGCTAGTAGACCCAAGGTCTCTCTCTCTCTCTCTCTCATGGCATGTTATTCACTCCTATATTTTACGCGCAAGGAGTTAGCTTGGGTGGAGAGGCATCTACAAGTCTGCTCAAGATAGACACTTATTATGACCGGTCCTTATGTTGCATGAGCTATAGAAAGGTGAATGGTCAATGGATGAGAAGGGGTGCAACATCTGGAGACCCAATAGGGAGGATGAGAGATACTGATGATGAGGTTGGACCCTTGAAACCAGCTATGCCTATCAAACCTAAGCAGCACCAGATTAATTCTACATCTTAGGCTCCCCATAATAGCTCTGTTATCCTTGATCCAGATTAGTTGAGGATGATTGCATAGCACATGATAGTTTGATTGATGACCACTAGTACTATTCAATATGGGAGAGCAATTCTATACGTGTCTATGGTCTAAAACTACATCTCCTCATTGCAAAGGTTGATCATGGATTTATAATATTAGATAATTGATGTTTGCTCATTAATTATTCATTTGATTTAGCAAGTCACTAATATTGAGGTAGAGGTCCGAGCCATTCATAGGAGCCATAAGCAATCTATACCTATGATCCCTTCGATTCAGACTGGACATCCTACCTTCTCTAGGCAACCCTCTTCCTTTAGGACTCCTACCTTCATCAA
>QRFJ01007662.1:0-64256 GCA_006176705.1 Cocos nucifera
GAGCGATACATATTGGCAGGAATCAAGCGATCCTACAATCCATGTCTCCCACTCTGAATTGGGAATTCATCCAATGAAGATCTCATATAAAATTCTGTTGATGAATTTTAAAAATATCTTGCTCCTACTCGATGAGAATTCAAAATTTACTTAATATATAGCCCCTATAGAGACTATATTTTTATTTTTCTCTATTCTAATTAAAAGAATTAAAGCCAAGTACGGCTTGGCACATATAGGGAACCTAAATTATAAACTTGGCTTGATCTGGGCAAATGTAAATTTCTTAAGATATTATCCATGGAGGTACTGAATCCATACTCAGAGTAGAGACAGAGCGTATTTCACTTGGATTATTGCTTCAGTCTTATCAGGGGAGGAGTTATTCATGAGGTCATGATAATGGTCGACTTAAGGAATCATATCTAGAAATAGCGCATCTATTAGACAACCAATTGGCTTATATCTAAGTGGCAAATATTCAATGCTTTCTATTGAGGTTAGGAAACCAATACATATAGATAGTAGATGCCATTCTATGAGGTGCATTCATTGAATCAGTGATGGAGTAAGCCTATATTCCTTATTAAAACCTGAGTGTAAAAACTCATTAATACAGCTTTGTTATCTTTCTATCCAAATCTAGGTAGGGACTATTGAATAAACATCTAAAATCTAGTCCTAAGACTGAATTTAAATTTTGATAAATAATAAACTTTCTTGGTCTCAATAAAAATTCGATCAAGTCCTAACCCTAGTGTTAGATATGTGTGCCCTAGAAGCTAGAATTGGCTGACACTAGAAATACACTTCTAAGGATAAAATTATAATTTTGACTATAAATAATAAAATGGATTATTTTCTATCACATATGTGTATTTAGTGTCTGTGATACATCCTTTGAGTTAATGGTAATGATAATTCTTATTTTCAAGAGTTGAAAATTTAAGACAAGAATTTTCATTATTAACTCATAAAATGCTCCTGACCGTAGGATCATCATGAGGATGATGATTGATCTGGAAGGTTAGTGTACAATTGCTTCTTTGTAGTAGATGAGTCTTGAGT
Source organism: Cocos nucifera (assembly GCA_006176705.1). Lineage (NCBI taxonomy): Eukaryota > Viridiplantae > Streptophyta > Magnoliopsida > Arecales > Arecaceae > Cocos > Cocos nucifera. Next base: position 1,069 of record QRFJ01007662.1, read on the forward strand.
CTATGGTGTAGAGACACTGGAGCGAGAGTACAGGTACTCGTTAGAGAACGAGGGCACTGAGCATGACCACCTCGAGTAGTCATAAGGAAGTCTACCTTCTCGTCGATGACTGACTCGATGCTGTAGTGGTGTGTCTGGTTCTTTGACCTGAGGTGCATCAATAGTTCACCTTGAGGGTGTTATAGTTTGACTACACTATGACTCGATCTCCTAGCCATTCGAAATCCTGAGGTGTATGTTGGCTATAGCATGTTCATTGTAGGAATTGGATTGCACCAAGATGGAATCTATCTACCTCGGTGGATGAGGAGCAGCTCTATGATGATCATGAGAATCAAGTCCATAAGCCCATGGCCATGGCAGAGAGTGAAATAATAGAAAGAGTTTCTATTAAGGTTTTCACATCGGACTTGAATCGAATGATTAAATCATATGATAGAAATTAGGGTTTGACGAGTTCACCTTAACCCTAATCTGATTGGAGCTCAAGATAGAAGAACTTAATCACACAAGTAGCTGCACCAAGAGGTTCATTTTCAGTTTTGATGGATTGCCACCATATGCTGCTAGGTGTCACTGGTAGATTTTGGGAGCAATTAGAATGATTTAGATGATCGATCATTCTAAGTTGTCTGAATCAGAAGAGTTCTGATCCATCGAAAGGAGTTTCGATGATGTCGATGATGGAGATCATGACATATCCCATTACCATACAGAACTGAACCTAACTAGATCACACAAACAAGGGTTTGGATCTGGATATCATCAATTGGACTAATCCAGTTCAATTGATTTGAATAAGATTCAATTAGGTTCAAGAAAATCATGCTAGCACACGATTGAGCCTAACATTCTCTTTTTTCTATCATTAAAAGTTATCTCGACTGAGCCAAATGAGTTTGTGCTCACTCAGGTATCTTTACCTGATCTGACTGAAGCTTGTCCAAGTTAGAAAAGGATTGTCTTAATTTATGAGATAAATTTGAGACAACACCTGCCATTTTTCGTCACCTGCTAATTCTTGTACTTTGACTTGGTCAAACATTGACCTTTTGACCCTTGGACATCTGCCCATGTGTCATGCACTTATTGGAGAGCAGATAGGGGCTTGTCCCCTCTCTAAAAATTGGAAAGAAGGGGGTGCATGCCTAGGATGGCGTGCACCCATGGATAGGGATGCTGGAGTCCCATATGGATGGGACTCCAGGTTGCTTCTTGGTTTCTACTTAGGTGGCCCTTGGGTATCTACTTTGACCAGTCTTAGGTGACCATCTTAGGTGCCATCCTAAGAATGAACCTATAGGATCTCTCATCTGATTGGATCAGGTGATGTCATCCTACCAATCAAATTTAGATCTGATTGCATGAAGCAACGTGATTGGTCGGGGTGATGCAGCACTGCATGGCGCAGCAGAGTCTATAAAAAGACCATGTCTGCGCCCACTTTTGAGAACCCCTCTTCCAAGCCATGCCCCAAGGCTGCCCCTCTCCCTTCTTCATGCCACCATCTGGCCCTCTCTCTCCTCTCCATGCCCAAGGAAGTTGGGCCTTCAGATTAGTGTGAGTCAGGCAAGAAAAGGCTGACGAAAAAGGAAGAAGGCAGCACTGCTGCAGAGACGACTGGTGATCTTTAGAAGGTGTTTTGAAGATCCTCCAAATCAGATCCAGATCTGATTTTTGGAGAAAAAAAAGAGAAAGAGAAGATCTCCAGATCCAACTTGAGTGGATCCCGGTAGAGGCCAGGCGCTTGCATGGCTAGATCCAGAACCTCAGAGCTTCCACAGGATCATCAACGGATAATCAGATTACCCAAGATCAAGGTAAAAATTAATTCAGAATTAATTTAGTTTTATTTTCTTAATTATCAATTTATAAATTAGATTTGAAAAAGTGTCAGATCTGATCTAGATCTGAGAGAAAATTTTTGAAATATGCCTCTCGATCTAATCAGATCTGAACGAACCTGATCTAGAAAATTTGGAATTCCCTTCAACTGGTATCAGAGCCAGGTTCTTATAATTTTTTTTAGATCTGATTTAATCTGATTAATTAGTGATTTTAGATATCACATGAGATGTGATTAGATCTAAAATTAAAAAATTAAAAAATTAAAATAAATTAATTTAGATCTAATATGTATGAGATACATAACTAGACTAGGAATAGAATTATTCTATGTGTAGTCTAGTTTGATCATAATTTTTGTTTGATTAAAAGTAATTTTTAGATCTATTTATTTTTTATTTTTTGAATATTATAAATATTATAATTAGATCTAAAAATAAAAAATAAAATAAAATTAATTTATTCATATGAGATATGATAGTTGCATGTTTAGACTAGTTGTAGAATAGTTCTACAAATAGGTCTAGATTAAATTTTATTTGATATGATCGAATTTAAATTTAATTTTTTAGATGATTATGAGATAATTTAGATCTAAAAAATATGCATGCATGATATATGTGATATATACAAAATATGTTTTAATTAGATCTATTTTTTATATGAGATATATGCTTAGATCTAATTAGTTTTTGTAGATTAGTTGTATTTCTGATTAAGGCATTTTCCTTAGCCGTCCGATCATAAGAATAAAGTAGGGCTTTAAGACCCTCTCCTTCCATCTGATGGGGTATTCTTATGATGTGTTGGGGTGTTGTGCATTCGTCCTTAATCAAAAATTGAAAACATACATTATCCAAAACCCTAGGATCTTATTTACATATTTTGTTTAAGAACCCTGACTTAATTAGAAATTAAGTTTATGAAATATCAATTAGGTCTAAAATTAAGAATTTTAGATCTAAGACATATGCATAAATCTGGGTTCAAACTTGGGTAGCTCAATTAGGTCTAAGCGGTTGATCAAATCGAATCAAGAGTTGGTTAGATGGGATCAACAGTATTTAAATTGACCAGCCTAATAGGATTAAGTCTGGGTTAAGATCGAGTCATGTAAGTGATCGATCAAGTTAAGACCTAATTAGGCTCAGAGGTTAGAGTCTGGATTGTAGGCTAACCCAATTGGTTCTATCTCAATAATTTAGTGTCTAAGGTAAGTTTGGCAAATACGATCGATTGGATTTTAGTTAGGAGCTACTCGCCTCGAATGCATTCTTGTCGAGTTAATGGCATATCCCTTCCATCGGTCTCACTTACCTGGCCATGTTTGTTGACTCAATTCTGATCTGAGGTGGTCAATAATCCGAGCTAACCCATGCCACTAGGTTAGTCATAATGGTTATGACTATGTCAAGTCTAGTTTAATGAGACCTAAATCAAATCTTCCTAAGAAAAGATTAAGTCTAAGGTCTTCCACCATTGTAGATGTGCGGGCCCTTTCTCGAAGGTTGATTGTTCTCGACTTGGTTACAGTGGCTCAGTTGTACCAAAAAGATGCAACCATGTCTATTAGGCATCGGATGCTACAAGGCTGGAGGATGAATTGGGCTCAATATTTTGGATACGGTGAGAGACTCAATTAGGAATCCAATCTATGCAAATGGTGGGTCTGACTTAACTAAGGAGTGGATCAATATTTTGGACACGGTGAGATTCATGAATTAGAGACCAAGTTTGGGTGCATCATGATTAGAGAATCATTGAACAAGAGTTGTTCACTCATTGGCTAACCCATCACCAATAACTATTAGGTGAGGTGATGAGTCAGTTGGTGGGACCGCACCACCCACTAAAAATCAGTAATCATGGAAATTTTCACATCTCTATAAAGAAAGTGTAGGGATTTGAAAAAATAGTGGAAGCTAATTTATTTAAAAATAAAATTTTTAAATAAATTGGTTAAGTCTTAATTACAATATCTAACTAGAAACTTTGACTCTCTATAGGAAGATGTCTGGATCCAACCCACTAGCATGAATCCTGGATAGACTGACCGAACCAAATTATAAGGAGTGGCTCCGAAACTTCAAAATCATTTTGAGTTCCAAAAAGTTAACTCATGTATTGGACCGGGATCCTTCCACCTTAACAGCTCGTCCATTTGTTGAATAGAGAGAGTCTCTGGATAAGTGGACTGATGAAGGTAATAAGGCCAGATACTACATGTTGGGCTCGATGTTCGATGAGCTTCAGCACCAACATGAATATATCGGGACTGCTCGCCAAATGTTGGCTCACCTATAGGAGATGTTTGGTGAACAGAGTCGCACAGCCAAGTATCAAGTCACTAAACGACTATTCAAGACTAAGATGCGCGATGGGCAGTCGGTCCAAGATCATTGTCTGATGATGATCGAAGACTTGAAAGAGCTTGAGAAGCTCGGAGTGAGGTTGGACTTGGATCTGCAGAATGACATAATTCTGCAATCCTTGACCGATGCACATGGGTAGTTCATTATGAACTACCATATGCATAAACTTCAAAACTCCTTGGCCGAACTTATGAACATGCTGGTTACCGCTGAGCTTTCCATGAAAGGTTCAGTGCTTGCTATGGAACAGACTTCTTCCAAGAGAAAATCTTTTGGAAAGAAGAAGAAGTCTGCGAAAAAGCAAAAGATGGAACGAGGAAAGAAGAAAAAGGTAGAGCTGAAGAAGAAGGCCGCTGACAAAGGAAAGTGTTTCCATTGCAACAATGACGGCCACTGGAAGCAGAACTGCCCTACTTATCTGGCCACCCTAAAGAAGAAGGAGGTAGGTCCTTCTAGAGGTATGCTAGTTATTGAGTCAAACCTTACGGTTTCTTTTGCATTTAGTTGGGTGCTTGACTCTAGTTCTAATGCTCACTTGTGCACTTCTATGCAGCGTCTTGAGGATAGTAGAAGGCTGAGGGATGGTGAGATGATCCTACATGTCAGAAATGAAGCAAGGGTTGCTGCCATGGCCGTGGGAACATACCCTCTTCGACTACCATTTGGTTTAGACTTAGTATTAAAAGACTGTTATTATATACCTGCAGCAAGCAGAAATTTGATTTCTATTTCTTGCCTTGGATTAGAAGGCTATGTAATTAGTTTTCTTAAGGACCATTGTAACATTCTTTATGAAAGAAATAAAATTGCAAGTGGTTTTCTTATTAACGGTCATATCAGTTACATGTTGATGTATCTATTTTTAACTTTGAGCAAAATGTGAATACCATAAAATCAAAACATCCTAGGGATAGTCCTAATGATAGGTATTAATGGCACCTAAAATTAGGTCATATAGCAGAAGATAGGGTTAACAAATTGAAAAAAATTAGGCTATTGAGTCCATTGACTTCCGAGTCATATCCAATTTGTGAATCCTGTCTTCATGGCAAAATGACCAAGCTCTCTTTTATAGGACATGGAGAAAGGGCCACAGATCTTCTTGCCCTAGTACATACAGATGTGTGCGGCCCATTTGATGTGCCGACTAGAGGCAACTTAGTCTACTTCATAACCTTTATTGATGATTTATCAAGGTATGGGTATGTGTATCTTATGAGACATAAGTCTGAAGCATTTGAAAAGTTCAAAGAATTCAGACATGAAGTAGAAAAGTAAATTGGGAAACCCATTAAGGTTCTTCGATCAGATCGAGGAGGTGAATACCTTAGTCAGAAATTCTTGGACTATCTCAAAGAAAATGGCATAATCTCTCAATGGACTCCACCAAGAACATCTCAACTCAATGGGGTTTCAGAATAGAGGAATCGGACCCTATTAGATATGGTCTGATCTATGATGAGCTTCATAGACCTTCCTGATTTTCTTTAGGGATATTGTTTGTTAACTACAATATACTTACTGAATAGGGTTCCTTCTAAAATCGTTCCTACCACACCATATGAGATATGGCATGGTAAGAAACCAAGTATGAGTCATCTTAGAATTTGGGGTTGTCCGGCTCATGTCAAAAGACAACAAGCGGACAAGTTAGACTTTAGGTCCTTTAGAGCTCGATTCATAGGATATCCTAAAGAGTCATTAGGATATTATTTCTACATTCCAGAAGATCATAATGTGATTGTGAGTCGACATGCCATCTTTCTTGAGAAATAGCTTATTCAAGATAGCGGCATTGGAAAGTAGATCAAGCTCGATGAGAAAGTCTCACAAGAGCAATGAGCTAAGGACCAAATGAAACCAAATCAGATTAAGCCAATCCATACACTACCTCCTCCACCTCGTAGATCGAAAAAGATTTTCCATCCTCCTGAGAGGTACTTAGGTACTATTTCAGAGAATGTTGAGAAAATGTTCCTCATAGGTAATAAGGTTCATGCTAATGATCTCAAAACCTATAACGAGGTGATATCAAATATCGACTCAGAAAAATGGTTAGAGGCAATGAAGTTAGAAATTGACTCGATGCACTCAAATCAAGTCTGGATCTTGGTAGATCCACGAGAAGGTATAGTACCTATCGGATGTAAATGGATCTTCAAAAGAAAGATTGGTGTAGATGAGAATGTGGAGACATTCAAGGCTAGATTAGTGGCAAAAGGTTATAGTCAACGCGAGGGCATTGACTATCAGGATACCTCTTCATCAGTAGCTATGCTAAAATCCATCTGCATATTGCTTGCTGTTGCAGCTTATTTTGATTATGAAATATGGCAAATGGACATGAAAACGACATTCTTAAATGAATATCTTGAGGAAGATATCTATATGGAATAGCCGCTAGGTTTCATATCCAGTGATGATGAACACAAGGTTTGCAAGCTGCAAAGGTTCATATATGGACTTAAGCAAACATCTCGGAGCTGGAACACTCATTTTAATGATGTGATCAAAATGTTTGGTTTCATCAAAAATGAGGAGGATCCATGTGTCTTCAAAAAGGTCAGTGGGAGCGTTGTTGTCTTCCTCGTATTGTACGTAGATGATATCCTTCTTATCGAAAATGATATTCCCATGTTGACCACAGTTAAAATATAGTTATCTAAAGAATTCTCCATGAAAGATCTAGGAGAAGCATCCTTTATTCTTGGAATTAAGGTCTATAGAGATAGACCGAATAGGATGCTAGGACTTTCACAGAAGATGTACATAGAGGAAGTACTAAAGTGGTTTAGTATGGAAAACTCTAAGAGGGGTTTAGTACCCTTCAAGCATGGCATTCATCTTTCCAAGAAGATGTGCCCTAGCACACCTGAGAAAATAGAATGTATAAGCAAGATCCCTTATGCTTCAGCAATAGGGAGCCTCATGTATGCCATGTTATGTACACGACCTGGTATAGCCCATGTTGTGAGTGTTACGAGCAAATATCAGTCGAATCCAGGTGAAGAACACTGGACTTCTATAAAATGTATTCTTAAGTACTTGAGAAGAACTAAGGATATGTTGTTAGTCTTTGGTAATGAAGAACTCCAAGTCCAAGGATATACAGACTCGGATTTTATGTCCGATATAGATGATCGAAAGTCGACATTTACGAGTCTATTTTTGTGCAATGGTGGAGCTGTCAGTTGAAAAAGTTTCAAACAAATAGTAATAGTAGATTCCACCATGGAAGCAGAATACATTGCTGCATTGGAAGCTGCAAAGAAGGCATTCTGGTACAAGAAGTTTGCCGCAGAGATCGGAGTGATGCCATTAGATGCCATTCCTTTGTACTACGACAATAATGGTGCCATAGCCCTTGCTAAGGAGCCGAGGTCTCACCAAAAGTCCAAGCACATCAAGCGATGGTACCACCTCATCTGCGATTACCTCGAAAAGGATTACATCGAGGTCAAGAGAGTCGACTCCATAGATAATACAGTGGACCCACTTACAAAGCCATTGGGCCAGCAGAAGATCGAAGCCCACCTTGAGAAGATGGGACTTAGATTTGTAGCCAATTAGCTTTAGATCAAGTGGGAGTTTGTTAGATAAGAGTGCCCTAGAAGCCAGAATTGGCTGACACTTGTAATACACTTCTAAGGGCAAAATTATAATTTTGACTATAAATAATAAAATGGGTTATTTTCTATCACATATGTGTATTTAGTATCTGTGTTACATCCCTTGAGTTAATGGTAATGATAATTCATATTTTCAAGAGTTGAAAATTTAAGATATGAATTATCATTTATTAACTCATAAAATGCTCCTGACCGTAGGATCATCATAAGGATGATGATTGATCCGGAAGGTTAATGTACAATCACTTTTTTGTAGTAGATGAGTCTTGAGTCTATGATGTAGAGACACCGAAGTGAGAGTACAGGTACTCGTTAGAGAATGAGAGCTCTAAGCGTGACCACCTAGAGTAGTCATAAGGAAGTCTACCTACTCATCGATGACTGACTCGATGCTACAGTGGTATGTCTGATTCTTTGACCTGAGATGCATCGACAGTTCACCTTGAGGGTGTTATAGTTTGACTACACCATGACTCGGTCTCCTAGTCATTCGGAATCCTTGGTGTATGTTGGCTATAGCATGCTCATTGTAGGAATTGGATTGCACTAAGATAGAATCTATCTACCTCGGTGGATGAGGAGCAGCCCTATGATGATCATGAGAATTAAGTCTATAAGCCCATGGCCATGGCAGAGAGTGAAATAATAGAAAGAGTTTCTATTAAAGTTTTCACATCAGACTTGAATTGAATGATTAAATCATATGATAGGAATTAGGGTTTGACGAGTTCACCTTAACCCTAATCTGATTGGAGCTCAAGATAGAAGAATTTAATCACATAAGTAGCTATACCGAGAGGTTTGTTTTCAGTTTTGATGGGTTGCCAGCATATGCTGCTAGGTGTCACTGGTGGATTTTGGGAGCAACTAGAATGATTTTGATGATCGATCATTCTAGTTGTCTGAATCAAAAAAGTTCTGATCCATCGATAGGAGTTTCGATGATGTCAATGATGGAGATCATGACATGTCCCATTATCATACAAAACTGAACCTAACTGGGTCACACAAATAAGGGTTTGGATCTAGATATCATCAATTGGACTAACCTAGTTCAGTTGATTTGAATGAGATTCAATTAGGTTCAAGGAAGTCGTGCTAGCACACGATTGAGCCTAACGTTCTCCTTTTTCTATCATAAAAGTTATCTCGTCTGAGCCAAATGAGTTTGTGCTCACTCAGGTATGTTTACCTAATTTGACTGGAGCTTGTCCATGTCAAAAAGGGATTATCTTAATTTATGAGATAAATTTGAGACAACACCTACCATTTTTCATCACCTACTAATACTTATACTTTGACTTGGTCAAACGTTGACCTTTGATCCTTGGACATCTATCCATGTGTCATGCACTTATTGGAGAGCAGATAGAGGCTTGTCCCCTCTTTAGAAATTGGAAAGAAAGGGGGTGCATGCCTTGGATGGCGTGCTCCCATTATAGGGATGCCGGAGTCCCATACGGATGGGACTCCAGGTTGCTTGTTGGATTCAAACTAGGTGACCCTCACCTATAGACTTTGACCAATCTTAGGTGCCATCTTAGGATGAATCCATGGGTCTCTCATCCAACCAATCAGATTTAGATTTGATTAAACGAAGCAACGTGATTGGCCGGGGTGATGCAGCACTGCATAGCGCAACAAAGTCTACAAATAGACCCTATCTGCGCCCACTTTTATTATGAGTTAAGCCATGCCCCAAGGCTATCTCTCTCCCTTCTCCACACCACCATCTGCCCCTCTCCCTCCTCTCCATGCCCAAAAAAGTTGGATTCTTCTGATTAGTGCGAGTCAAGCAAAAAAGGCCAATGAAAAGGAAGAAGGCAGCACTACTATAGAGACGACAGATGATCTTCAGAAGAAGTTTTGAAGATCCTCCAAATTAGATCCAGATCTGATTTTTGGAGAAAAAAAGAGAAGAAGAAGATCTCTAGATCCAGCCCGAGTGGATACTGGTAGAGGTCAAGCGCTTGTATGGCTAGATCCAGAACCTCAGAGCTTCCATGGGATCATCAACGAGTTATCAGATTACCCAAGATCAAGGTAAAAAATTAATTTAGAATTAATTTAATTTTATTTCTTAATTATTAGATCATAAATTAGATCTAAAAAATATCAGATCTAATCTAGATATGTGAGGAAAATTTTTGAAATATGCCTCTCGATCCAATCAGGTCTAAACAAATCTGACCCGAAAAATCAGGATTTTTCTTCACCAACCGCATGGATAAGACGGGCAGGTCGATGAATACAGCGATCGAATGTATTTTTATAAGTATTAAATATATTAGTATATATGATTAGTATTATAGTATTTCTTATAAAATTTTATTTTAATTTATAATTAGAGGATCAGTTAGATGCATTCGCGAGCGAGGGCTCGGATACCTCTGGGCCCCATGACCATCTATATTAGGTCTTGTGGCCTGAGCACTCTGGGAGGATCTGATGGAGGCTCGGACATACGCCGACGAGCTACTGATCCGAGGCGAGCATCTCCTCATAGACTTTTAGTGTCATCAGTCGGGAGGAGCTTGAGGAGACATTGGCATGGGTAGATCATGCTGTAACATGGGCAAATCGGGCTAAGGAGTGTGCATCTCATCTGGAGGGCATCATGAGAGACATGATGTCAATGCTCAGTATGCATTTTAGAGTTACAGACTTCGAGGATATGTTGGCCCATATTTCAGCTCTAGCTCTAGCTCCAACTTCAGCTCCAGCACCAGCTCCAACTCCAGCTCCGACTTCGATTTCAGCTCCAGCTTCGTCTCTGGCTCCAGGTGACGATGATGATGATGTAGATTTAGAAAACTTTTGATGTATTTTATTTTTTTAAAAAAATATTATAATAAATTTTATTCGATAATAAAATTTTAGTATTTTAAAATAATTTTTATATTTATTATATTTTATTATATTATATATCTATATTTATCAGATAAAATATATAAAAAAATAAAAAATTTAATTTTTTTAATTATTCAAGATCTAAAATTGCTGCCATATCCATGCCAACTGCTGCCATAGATTTTTGGTGCAAATGATGTCAACCGCTGCATTAGACCTATGGCAGCGGTCAAAAAATCACTGCTATAGATTACCTATGGCAGTGATTATATAATCGCTGCTATAGATAACCTATGGCAATGATTTAATAACCACTGCTATAGGTCGATCTATTGTAGTAGTTTATAAACCATTGCAATAGGCTATCTATAGCAGCAGTTCAAATAACTGCTATAACAACCGCTGCCATAGAGCTATGGCGATGGGTGCAGTAGCAGTGGTTAAATAACTACTGCCATAGCCCTTTTTTGTAGTAGTGATGGCTTCGGAAGGATCCACGGAGTGCGGCAGGTCCAAAGGGACAGCAATAGTGTTTGAGATGCAGCAGCAAGCTCAGTAGTGCAGTATTGGATGGTTGGCCTTGAGAGATTCGATTACAGAGTCAGCTTCTGCGGCATCAAGTGGGCTTTAATTTTAGGTAAAGCACCGATAGAGGTGGCTTCACCGGTGGAGATGTGACATGAGTTCAGAGCGGAGGAGTGCAGGAGGATCAATATCCTAGTACCAACATCGGAGATGCACAGTTCCAGGTGGAGTGACTCGTATGGAAAAGAGTGGCAAAGTTTTGAGAAGATCATGTTAGGATATGCAGTGAGTGTCAGTACAGGAATGCTGTAGGATCTCAAGGAAAGTCGAAGATAATTGATGTAGCTGCCAAGCAGAAGGATTTCTACAATTTCAAAGTGGTGCGAAGAAGCAAGCTAACATCTTTAGTGGTGGAGGCGGTCATCCCAAAGACCTTAAGGATGCACAACAGCTGAAGAGGATTGGCGAAGATGATGTTTACACAAGAAGCTATCAGGGTGCGCAGCGACAACAGGATCATGTAGGAGAACACTGTCAGGTGTGCAAAGGCCTGAGCACATCAAGATAGAGATTGTAGAATTTGGTGTGGTGCTCCCAAGCCTGGGGGCCCACAGGAGGAGCCAGGATGTTGGCTTTGGGAGTCTAGGATAGGTGTGATTCTTAGGGCTAGGATAGAAGTTGTCCTAGGATGAAGACAGCATGTAGCCTTGCACGGGCTCAAGGTTCAGGTGTGAGGACCTTGAGGGACTTGGTAGGTGCTCCAAAGATATGGGATTTAAGGTAGCAAAGGACCAAAGCTAGGAGAATAATCAGCAAAGATAAGGAGCTGACACACAGGCGGGCTGGCTTGGATATGCAGTCGAGTCAGCTGTCTCAGGCAGATAGAAGATAGGTTCCAGGCGAGACATAGAAGAGCCAACTCGGCTACTGACAGAGCTGACTCAATAGTGGCGAATAGAACTGAACGGAATTTTCTGTTTGGGGTCTTAAGGCCTAGTCCAATAAGGTCTTAAGGTGGCTAACACATGTATGGGTCGGGTTTAAATCTAGGGGATGAGAGCATGAGAGACATAGATGTACGTGGGCTCGGTGAGTGCTGATGAAAACCATGCAGAGTTGCATGCATGAATTTTAAAACTTTTTTAAAATATAACACAGCAAAAGTTATAAATTAAATTATTTAATTTATAAATGCATGTAATCTATTTATTAAATCCTATATCTAGGACCTATAACATATCATAATACATTCTTAAATCTGAAAATAAAAGATTTGATATTGATCATATCAATATCCTAGATCTAAAACAGTTCTAGATCTAAATCCTAGAATACATCTAGGTGAGATGAGAGATCAAATCTCTTAACTTTGCATGGGTCGAAAACTCCACGGTTGATTCTTATTGTTGCCTTTGGAGTTGTACATGGATCCGGTCTCTACAGGTGATCCACACAAGGCTGCAACAAAATTGAAGGTTCGTCGAACGAAAATCTGCTCGAAGTGCTAGCTTCTCGCGGATCCCTCCGAATGGTTAATTTAAAATTTATTCTTCAAATCTCTTGGACACTCCAAGAGATGAAGAATAAGAGGAGGATTAAGAAATAAATCTAATCCTTGGATCTTCCTAAAATCAGAAATAAAACATATTAGAAAAGATCCTAAGAGAAGATAAATCTTCTCTTTCAAGACATCAACCTTTGATGTCCTGAATGCATCCCCATACCAGGACAAGAGGAGACCTTCTCCTTAATTATTTTTCATGCTCTATAGGCCTCTCTCTCTCTGATTTTACTGATGATAAAAACCTCACAAAAGATGGAGAAGGGTTCTCAAAGAAATCCTAAGAGAAGACCTTCTCTTCTTCTTCTCCCATCAGGATAAGATCAAATCAAGTCTAAATCAAAACACCATGCCCCAACTCCTTGGAGCATTGATCCACCATGCCCTCGACCTCTCTTTCTCAAATTTTTATCACATAAAATCATTAAAAAAAAGTTTGAAAGAAAACTATAAGAGAAGACAATCTTCTCTTACCTTTGTCTCTACAAAATATCAACTTTTGATGTCTTAATTGAAGAGTCTCCTGCAAGAAACTTGGCCCCTTAATTTCCCATGCCTCCTCTTTTTTCTCTTGAATTTTCATGGAGAAACCCAGGGATATCACGTATACACCAAAAAAATAGGAGGCGTCCTATTTATTAGGAAGACTAGGTCAAAACCTAATCTTTGAAGGAGTCTTGGTGGCGTCCAACTCTTGGACGCTACCCTCCTTTATTTTTTGCATGAACAACTGAAGCCAATGACCAAAGAAAGGTAAAAACCATGAAAAATCCTTGAAAAATAGGCACACAAAAAAATAAATGTCGTGAAAAGCATGGTGCAAATAGGGAGGAGGTGTTTTGGTCAATTAGGACTCATTCAAAAGGAAACAAACCCAAACCACTTTCTATAATAAACCAAACCAGATTTGATTCAAATTAAACTAGATATGGGGCATGGAAAATCAATCCTTAGGTGTGAAAATCTTAGAAAAAATATGAAAATAAAATTAGTGGGCGTGGAGAATATTTTTGCAAGGAAGGAAATAAGGAATCCTAGTCTAACTAGGATTCTTATGTATTGACTAGGTCAAACTAATTTTTAACTCAATTAAAATATGATTAGTGCAAGCCTAATTATGGATAATCCTAGTCCAACTAGAAAACTAATTAAATTAGGTTTAAACCATATTTAAATCTGATTTAAATCCTCACTCAATTAGAAATTAGGTGCACTCAAATCCTAGTCCAACTAGGAATTCTTTTTCCCTTATAATTAGCTTATCTAATAAATCAATTAAACTTAATCTAATTAAGTCCAAACCAATTCTAATTGAATCTAATTCAATTAGATTTGATGTCAGCGCTCAATCAAATTAAGCCAATTAGCAATTTAATTATTAATCAATCCTCCTACAACACTTGCATTAGGTCAAACATCAATCATATTGAATATTTGATCTTAGAATGATTCTCAATCATTGATTAACCATCTGATTAGCTTACGATTTCTTATGTGTGTAACTCTATAGGCTCGAACCTAAATCGGTAGCATAGGAATCAATTTTTGTATCAATCGAAGTAACCATCTAGCAATGATTTTCGACATCCAGATAGGTCGAATGTATGCAAAGCAACATTCTTAGAACCCTAGCCCATGGTTACTGTATAATTTATCACTTTGATTAATAATGCCCAAGATAACTTTAAGTATACTGTCAATACTCATACAAGTCATCTTTATTATGTCTTAATATTTTGCAAATCTCGTAACTCCTCACGAGAATTATCCAGGCCTAGGTTTTGCTAAATTGAAATACAATGAGTTATTCTCTTCCTAAAATTAATCATGAAGTGGTCAATTCCATCTTGACTCATACACCAATTTCACAAGTACTTGAATGTACCCAAAAATCTTCTGAATCTATATTAGAAATACAGATAGTCTGGCATCAAAGTATAGTGATTTGCTTGCAAGTCACCATGGTGATCTCAGATCGGAGGGATACTTATATCCATTAGCCTTAGCTAGCTACTCTTGACAATAGAGTGCTACATTGATCACATTCGATGCAGATATACTCCTACATTTTATCTGGATGTCAAACCAGTATCTCCACACTACTTGGTTACGAGGATAACCAATGTATATGGCATACAGTGACCTATACTTGATAAGTTATCATCCTTGTTAATAACTTATCATTTAGTCATGAATAGTTTAAGAACCATTCGATAAATTTTCCTTAATCGATTGATTATGGTTCTAAGAACTTCATCATAATTCAGGAGTATATTTAAGAAAGATAGAACTCTTATGATGAACCAACTAAATAACTATTATCATTAGATAATTCATATACTAATTTCAATCATTTACCACTTAGATGATTGGCTTTAGGATATATTTTTCAACAACTCTCACTTAAATGAAAGCCAATCAGAATGATATCAAATATTCTATCTTCTATTTGAGTTCGTAGAATTTCTTAATTCCAAGGCCTTAGCCAATGGGTCAGTCAAGTTCTCCATTTTCATCGATCTTTCAAAAATCGACGTCACCCTGATCTAAAATCAAAGATGGTAGCGATGCAGAATATGCTGGTCCTTTGATTCTTTAACCTAAGCTATGGCTCCAGTGCTACGATAGGACTGGACCATTGATGGAGGGTGCCACTCCTAATCTGCTAATGAACCTCAGCTACTACATAGCTTACAAGGCAGCATCATATGCCACGATATACTCAACATCACTAACTCAATAGGCTATAGTATCCTGCTTGGAACCTTTCCAGTAGATTACTCCTGTAATTAGGATATGATCCAACATTCTCTTATTGTCATCTTATTTTGATTGAAATTAAAACATTCACATATTTTAATTCAGTATTTTCATATTTAAGTCACTAAATTTTAGCATTTCTCAAATACTTAAGGATTGTCTGTACAATCTTCCAATGATTCTCACTTAGATCAGACTAGTTTCTACTCACTACCATTAATGAGTATACCATATTTGATTTTGAACATGGAGAAATTAGATGACAGCTAAATCTTTATTTTTTGTAATGCTAGAATGCAATTTTCGATTAAGAGAACTTCATCCATAAATAACATAAGAAATAATACGATAGAATATTTTGCCCACTTACAAATGTAGGGTTTGTCTTTATTCATAACAAAGACATACGTTCAAAATGTATGTTTCAAAACTAAGATAATAGTCAAACGGGCTTTATAGGTCTTTACCTTCCCGTCTGCGCTACTCTGATCCTTTTGAAAATCTATTCACATCCAATGGATTTTATTCCTTCAAGTGAATCATCTAGTATCCATACACTATTGATTTTCATGGACTTTAATTTGAATTATGTGGCTTTAAGCCACTTCTCAGAGTCAGACTACTGCATTGCATCCCTATAGCTAATCAAATCCTTGTTGTTCTCATCGAGCTCAACAAGATCGCCATTCCAGACCTAGATACTAAAATATCTATCCGACTAATATGGTACTCTACCGGATCTCCTTAAAGATGCTACTTTAATGGGCTCTAAATTTGATATGATCAAATCTGGTTCTATAAATTTACTAGATTATATCGATTTATTTTCTACCAATCAAACTTTTCCAAGATCAACTTGACAGGCATCAGTTCCTTCTCTAAGAAACTTCTTTTCAAAAGGAATGCCCTACTACTGATGAACATCTAATATTCTTCAATATGGTAGAATTAATAACCCTCAAACACCTATTAGACTAGGATCCCAGTTTATCTATGAGCAAACCTTTGACATAGACTATTCAACTCCAAACTCAAAGGTGAGAGAGTCTAGGTCTATACCTGATCCATATTCCATATGGAGTCTTTACAATAGATTTACTCGATATATTTTCAGAATAAAACTAGTAGTCACAACAGCACAACCCTGAAATAGGCAGACAAGTGAACCCTATCATGGATTGAACCATATCTTACAAAGTTCAATTTCTTCTTTCAGATACACTATGTTCCAAAAAAAAAATCACTAAGAGAGAATCCAATTCTCTCCTAGATATGTTACAAACTTACAGGATAAGTATTCACCTCTTCGATTTGATCGAAGAGTTTCAATATCATTTCTAGTTTATTTTTCTATTTCATTATTGAATTATTTGAATATTTTAAATGATTCAAGCTAGATGCACCTATGCTCGTATAGGTCATCTATAATGAAATATTAATATCTTCCTTTGATACTTAAGTTCATACGTCCACATACATCACTATGTATGAGATTTAGAACATTATCGACTCCTTCATCTTTTTCAGTAAAAGGTGACTTTATCATCTTCCCAAGAAGATAAGACTCATAGGTTATCAATGATTCACAATCATTGATATCGAGTTTTTCACTCAAGCTAACCTGTTTATCCTATTTTTGTCAAGATGACTAAGTCTATAATGCCAAATGTAGACATCCATGATATAATCTAACTTGGGTGTTTATTAAATATGTATATTACACTTAATAGGCTATATAAATGTTAAATATCATTTCTTTATTATCCATATATTATTATAATATTATTTATAATAATATCATGATAATTTTTTTATTAATAAATGATAACCATCTCTAATCAAAAGACTAACAGAGATCATATTTATCATAAATGATGGACAATGGTGACAATCACTCAAAATGACATCTTTTGAAAATAAGCTTGATAATTCCTAAAGCTAAGATTGGAACAAGACTTCCTTCCCTAACGTTCAGAAATCTCTTACCATTTTCAAATATTCTACTTACCTAAAGTTCTTGCAACAAATTGCATAGGACTAGTGGTATCTAACACCCAAGTAGTAGAACTACATATAGAAAAATTTCAAGATGTTATCATATAACGTCCTTGATGAGCAACTCTTGCTTCTTTCTCTTGTTCAGCCTGTTATGGTCAAGGAAAGCAAAATAATTCTTCTTCCTATGATCCCGCTTCTAATAGTAGAAGCACTATGCCTGATTTGGATCAACTTTGGACTACTTATTTTGACTAGGCTAAGAATCTCCAATACGAATCCATTCGTACTGTTGAACCAAATTCAACTTTCGATACTAATTATCAAAGTTGGGTCCCATAAGTCACCACTGTCTGATAGTGATTAGAGCAATTAGGATTTAGCCTTATTCTGTGAGTAAAGAGAATAATGATCTAAGTATATTAATTATTTTAAGCCTAAAGACTTGGACTTTAGTCTTAAGGTTCTTCCACTATTTTATTCGAATTGATAGCCTCTACCTCCAATTCAGAGAATTACTTTAATTCTCTAGTAGGTACTAAAATCCACATAGACTACACACAAGCCCAACTTTAGTCGACCAACTCATGTGCATCTACAGATAGATTCATTAATCAATTATTTCTCTAAACAACTTTTAGTAATTTAATTTTGCCCCAGAAACCTAATCAGTAGACTTTAGTCTTTACTGTAAGAATCTGGTTAGGTCCAACCATTAACATGACCATACTTGATGCATCTAACCAATGAATGAGTAAGCCCAACTTTGGTTGGCCAACCTAACCACCATTAGAGAGACACTTTCAAGTTATCATATTATAAATGATAATTCCATTAGTCAATAAGCACCACGCCTTTGGGCCTCCAATGATTGTTGAGTTAATGAACCTATTATCATCCAACTTAATGGAAGGCTATGACTCAATTATCTTTATAACTTTATTATTTTAAAGACCTAATAATTTTAGAAGATTTAAATTATTTATAATTTAAGGATAGAAAGAATGTGGATCAATTTGCTCCCACTGACTTCACCAAGTCAAGTTCTCCCACTGACTTCTCAAGTCTTTGACAAGGACTAGGATCAACATCGGTGCATGGGCACTTAGATCAGTCTCACTGATTTTCTCTGTGACATGGGTTAGCATGAATTAATGAGCAATCTAATCAAGATCTGATTAACCACATTGGCCAGATAAGTGAGATCGGTGGGAGGGTCTGCCAAGGCTTGCCTTAGACACCATTAGAAATGGCTAGATAAGCAGGCTGTCAATTAAAAACTACCAATTTGGGGATGCTAGACTTACCTTAGACACCAATCAATTTATCATTTTTGATTTGGTTTTCCTAAAGACTCAGGCTCGACCATTAAGCGACGATCAGTATCCATTTGTTAGATGTATGGACTTTGATCAATTATAACTATTGAAGTGATCTATAGAAATGACCAAATTCTAATTAACTATTAATTAGATTTGATTAATTTTTAACTAAGTTCATATTTAATCTAACCCTAGATCTAACTCAATTAAGGATCTCATCAATGCTAACCTATTACCCTTTAACTTATGTTTTATAAAATTATTTTAGGATCTTTAAATCATAAATCTAAATCCTAAATAATCACTTAATTTTCAATTAAGTTCAAAGCTTATGGGTTTGGGTTTATGAAACCTTAGAACTAACTTTTGATTTGATCATTTAAAATATTTTTAAATTTATAAATAGTTTATATTGAATCATATTCAATATATGATTTTAGATCTGATTTATTTTAATGTTTCGATCATGTCCTATGATTTCGAATCTAGAATTTTGCACAAAGTAAGTTCTCAATTTAAATTTTATAAAATAAATATATATCATATATATACATTCTATATTCAAAACAAAAATTATGTATCAACATATGTAATAAAAAAAATTAGATCTAGACATAAAACACATCATATAGATCAGATCATAAATTATTTAAAATTAAATTTAAAATTTAAAAATAAATTATAAATTATTTTAGATCTCATCTAATATATTTATAATTTAGATTATTTCGATCAGCACATACTAAGATAATCTTTTCACTATAAGGGATAAACCTTACAGCAGGACAACCTTATAATCAATATGTCCGATCCGATATTATTTAGATCTAATCTAAATAATCTAAAATAAATCTAATATTTATTTAATTTTAGATTTAAAATAAAAAATAAATCATAAAATTATTTAGATCATATCTAATTTATTCATGATTCAAGATAGATCAGCACATACTAGGACAACCTCTCCACTGTAAGGGATAAATCTTACAATAGAACAACCTTATAATCAGTATGTACGATCTATAGAGTCTTATTTTTTAGATTTGATTTAATATAAATATGATCTTGTTATAATAAAACCTAGATACTCTAATACCATTGATGGAAATCATGCAGGATTTCATGCATGAATTTCAAAACTTTTTTGAAATATAATACAGCAAAAGTTATGAATTAAACTATTTAATTTATAAATTATATAATCTAATTACTAAATCCTACCACTAGGACCTATAACATGTCATAATACATTCTTAAATCTAAAAATAAAATATTTGATATTGATCAAATCAATATCCTAGACCTAGAACAATTCTAGATCTAAATTCTAAATCACATCTAGGTGAGACGAGAGATCAAATCTTTTATCTTTGCATGGGTCAAGAACTCCATGATTGATTCTCATTGTCATCTTTGGAGTCGCACAAGCATCTAGTCTCTATAGATGATCCACATGAAACTGCAACAAAATTGGAGGTTCATCGAACGAAGATCCGTTCGAAGTGCTAGCTTTTTATGGATCCCTCTGAATGGTTAATTTAAAATTTATTCTTCAAATCTCTTGGACACACCAAGAGACAAAGAATAAGAGAAAGATTAAGAAAGAATTCCAACCCTTGGATCTCCATAAAATTAGAAATAAAATATATCAAAAAAAGTACTAAGAGAAGATAAATCCTCTCTTTCAGGACATCAACCTTTGATGTCCTGAATGCATCCCCATGCCAGGACAAGAGGAGACCTTCTCCTCAAGTATTTTTCATGCTCTATAGGCCTCTCTCTCTAAGTTTACTAATAACAAAAACTTCACAAAAGATGGAGAAGAAGGATTCTCAAAGAAATCCTAACAAAAAATCTTCTTTTCTTCATCTTCTCTCATCAGGATAAGATCAAATCAAGTCCAAATCAAAACACCATGCCCCAACTCCTTGGAGCATTGATCCACCATGCCCTCTACCTCTCTTTCTCAGATTTTTATCACATAAAAATCACATAAAATCAGAAAGAAAAAAGCTTGAAAGAAAACTATAAGAGAAGACAATCTTCTCTTACCTTTGTTGCTACAAGACATCAACTTTTGATGTCTTAATTGAAGAGTCTCCTCCAAGAAACTTGGCCCCTCAATTTCCCATGCCTCCTCTTTTTTCTCTTGAATTTTCATGGAGAAACCTAGGAATATCATGTACACACCAAAAATATAAGAGGCGCCCTATTTATTAGGAAGAGTAGGTCAAAACCTAGTCTTCCAAGGAGTCTTGGTGACTAAAGCCAACGATCAAAGGAAGGTAAAATCCATGAAAACTCTCTGAAAAATAGGCACATAAAAAAATAAATACCGCGAAAAGCATGGTGCAAATAGGGAGGAGGTGTTTTGGTCAATTGGGACTCATTCAAAAGAAAACAAACCCAAACCACTTTCCATAATGAACCAAATCAGATTTGATTCAAATTAAACTAGATATGGGGCATGGAAAATCAATCCTTAGGTGTGGAAATATTAAAAAAATCTAGAAATAAAATTAGTGGGCATGGAGAATATTTTCGCAAAGAAGAAAATAAGGAATCCTAGTCTAACTAGGATTCTCATGTATTGACTAGGTCAAACTAATTTTTAATCTAATTAAAATATAATTAGTACAAGCCTAATTATGGGTGATCCTAGTCCAACTAAAAAATTAATTAAGTTATATTTAAATCATATTTAAATCTGATTTAAATCCTAACTTAATTAGGAATTAGGTGCATTCAAATCCTAGTCCAACTAGAAATTATTTTTTTCTTGCAATTAGCTTATCTAATAAATCAATTAAACTTAATCTAATTAAGTCCAAACCAATTTGAATTGAATCTAATTCAATTAGACTTGATCTCAGCTAGCAATTCAATAGCTAATCGATCCTCCTACAATACTTGTATTAGATCAAACATCAATCGCATTGAATGTTTGACCTTAGAACAATTCTTAATCATTGATTAACCATCTAATTAGATTACAACTTCTTATGTGTATGATCCTATAGGTTTGAACCTAAGTCGGTAGCATAGGAATCAATTTCTGTACCAATCGAAGTAACCATCTAGCAATGGTTTTCGACGTCTGGAAAGGTTGAATATATGCAAAGCAACATTCTTAGAATCTTAATCTATGGTTACCGTATAATTCATCCCTTTGACCAATAATGTCTAAGACGACTTCAAGTATGCTATCAACACTTATACAAGTTATCTTTATTGTGTCTTAAAATTTTGCAAATCCTGTGACTCCTCACGAGAATTATCTAGGCCTAGAAATTAAAACACAATGAGTCATTCTCTTTCTGAAGTTAATCAGGAGTGGTCAATCCCATCTTGACTCACATATAACTTCACAAGTACTTGACTGTATTCAGAAATCTTTCGAACCTATATTAGAAATACAGGCAGTCTGGCATCAAAATATAGTGAGTTGCTTGTAAGTCACCATGGTGATATCAGATCAGAGGAATACTTATATCCATTGGCCTTAGCTAGCTACTCTTGATAGTAGAGTGCTACATTGATCACGTTTAGTGTAGATGTACTCCTACATCTCATCTGAATGTCATACCAGTATCTCCACACCACTTGATTACGAGAACAACCAAGCATATGGCATACAGCGATCTACACTCGATAAGTTATCATTCTTATTAATAACTTATCATTTGATCGTGAATAGTTTAAGAACTATTCAATAAATCCTTTTTTATCGATTGATTGTCATTCTAAGGACTTCATCATAATTTATGAGTTTATTTAAGAAAGATAAAACTTTATGATGAATCAATCAAATAACTATTATTATTAGATAATTCATATACTAATTCTAATTATCTACCACTTAGATGATTTGCTTTAGGACATATTTTCGAACAACTTTCACTTGGACTAAAGTTAATCAGAATGATATCAAATATTCTATCTTCCACTTGAGTTTGTAGAATTTCTTAGTTCCGAGGCATTAGCAAATGGGTCGGTCAAGTTCTCCATTTTCATCGATCTTTCAAAAATCGACGTCATCCTAATCTAAAATCAAAGGTGGTAGCGATGCAGAATATGCTGGTCCTTCGATTTTATAGCCTGAGCTATGGCTCCAGAGCTACGATAGAACTAGACCATCAATGGAGGGTGCCACTCATAACCTGCTAATGAACCTCAACTACTACATAGCTTACATGACAGCATCATATGCCATGATGTACTCTACATCACTAACTGAATAGGCTACAAAATTCTACTTGGAATCTTTCCAGTAGATTGCTCCTGCAATTAGGATATGATCCGACATTCTCTTGTTATCATCTTGTTCTGACTAAAATTAAAATATCTACATATTTTAATTCAATATTTTCATATTTGAGTCACTAGATCTTAGTATTTTTTAAATACTTAAGGATTATCTATACAATCTTCTAGTGATTCTCACTTAGATCAGATTGGTTTCTACTCACTACCATTAGTGGGTATACCATATCTGATTTTGAATATGAAAAAATTAGATGACAGTTAAACCTTTATTTTTTGCAATGCTGGAATGCCATTCTCAATTAAGAGAACTTCATCCACAAACAACACAAGAAATAATACTATAGAATATTTTATCCACTTACAAATATAAGATTTGTCTTTGTTCATAATGAAGACATACGTTTAAAATGTATGTTCCAAAATTGAGATAATAGCCAAATGGGTTTTACAGGTATTTACCTTCTCATCAACACTACTCTGACTCTTTTGAAAATCTATTCACACCCAATGAATTTTATCTCTTCAGGTGAATCATCTAGTGTCTACACACTATTGATTTCCATTGACTTCAATTTAGATTACATGGCTTCAAGTTACTTCTCAGAGTCAGACCACTGCATTGCATCCCTATAGGTGATCGGATCCTTGTTATTCTCATCGAGCTCAATAAGATCGTCGTTTCGGACCTAGACACTGAAGTATCTGTCCGACTAATGCGATACTCTACCAGATCTCCTTAAAGGTGCTACTTTAATGGACTCCAGATTTGATTTGATCAAATCTGGTTCTGTGGGTTTACTAGATTATGTCAGTTCATTTTCTACTAGTCAAA
This sequence comes from Cocos nucifera, assembly GCA_006176705.1. NCBI lineage: Eukaryota > Viridiplantae > Streptophyta > Magnoliopsida > Arecales > Arecaceae > Cocos > Cocos nucifera. Next base: position 25,026 of record QRFJ01007662.1, read on the forward strand.
CTTTTTCAAGTTCAACTTGACAGACATCAGTTCCTTTTTTAAGAAACTTCTTTCCAAAAGTAATGCCCTACTACTGATGTACATCTTATGTTCTTCAGTATGGTAGAATTAATAACCCTCAAACACCTATTGGATCAGGATCCAAGTTTATCTATATGCAAACCTTCGACATAGGTTGTTCAACTCCAAACTCAAAGATGAGAGAGTCTAGGTCTATACCCAATTCATATCCCATATTGAGTCTTTAGAATAGATTTGCTCGGTATATTTTTAGAGTAAAACTAGTAGTCATAACAGCACAACCCTAAAATAGGCAGACAAGTGAACCCTATCATGAATTGAACCATGTCTTACAAAGTTCAATTTCTCCTTTTAGATATACTATATTTCAAAAAAAATTTTACTGAGAGAGAATCCAATTCTTTCCTAAATATGTCACAAACTTACTGGATAAGTATTCATCTCTTCGATCTGATCGAAGAATTCCAATATCATTTCTAGTTTATTTTTCTATTTCATTATTAAATCATTTGAACATTTCAAATGATTCAAGCTAGACACATCTATGCTCAGATAGATCATCTGTAATGAAATATTAATATCTTTCTTTGGCACTTAAGTTCATAGGTCCACATACATCACTATATATGAGACTTAGAACATTATCGGTTCTTTCATCTTTTCCAGTAAAAGGTGACTTTGTCATCTTCTCAAGAAGACAAGACTCACAGATTATCAAAGATTCACAACCATTGATGTCGAATTTTTCACTCAAGCTAATCTATTTATCCTATTCTTGTCAAGATGATTAAGCCTATAATACCAAATGTAGACATCCATGATATAATCTAACTTGAATGTTTATTAAATATGTACATTACACTTAATAGGCTGTATAAATGTTAAATATCTTTTCTTTGTTATCCATGTATTATTGTAACATTATTCATAATAATATCACAATAATCTTCTTTATTGTTAAATAATAATTATCTTCTATTAAAAAGCCAATAGAAATCATATTTATCATAAACGATGGACAATGATGATAATCACTCAAAATGACATCTTTTAAAAATAAACTTGACAATTTCTAAAGCTAGGATTGGATCAAGACTTCCTTCTCTAATATTCAGAAATCTCTTATCATTTTCAAACATTCTACTTACCTAAAGTCCTTGCAATAAATTACATAGGACTACTGGTATCTAATACCCAAATAGTAGAACTACATATAGAGAAATTTCAAGATATTATTACATAACGTCCTTGATGAGCAACTCTTACTCCTTTATCTTGTTCAGTCTGTTATGGTTAAGGAAAGTAAGATAATTCTTTTTCCTATGATCCTGCTTCTAATAGTAGAAGCATTATGTCTGATTTGGATCAACTTTGAACTAATTATTTTGACTAGGCTAAAAAACCCCAGTACGAACTCATTCATATTGTCAAACCAAATTCAACTTTCGATACTAATTATCAAAGTTGGATCTCATAAGTCATCACTGTCTGATAGTAATTGGAGCAATTAAGATTTAGCCTTGTTCTGTAAGTGAAGAGAACAATGACCTAAGTATATGAATTATTTTAAGCCTAGAGACTTGGACTTTAGTCTTCAGGTTCTTCAATTATTTTATTTGAATTGGTAGCCTCTACCTTCAATTCAAAAAATTACTTTTAATTTTTTGGTAAATATTAGAATCCACATAAACTACACACAAGCTCGACTTTGGTCGGCCAACCCATGTGCATCTACGGGTAGATTTATTAACCAATTATTTCTTCAAACAACTTCTAGTAATTTAATTTTATCCCAAAAATCTAATCAGTAAGCTTTGGCCTCCATTATAAGGATCCGGTTAGGTCTAACCATTAACATGACCATACTTTGTGCATCTAACTAACAAATGATTAAGTCCAACTTTGGTTGACCAACCTAACCACCATTAGAGAGGCATTTTTAAGTTATCATATTATGAATAATAATTTCATTAGTCAATAAGTACCAGGCCTTTGGGCCTCCAATGATTGTTGAGTTAATGGACCATTATCATCTAATTTAATGGAAGGTTATAACTCAGTTATTTTCATAACTTTACCAACCTATCCACTATTAGAGAGACACTTCCAAGTTATCATATTATGAATGATAATTTCATTAGTCAATAAGCACCAGACCTTTGGACCTCTAATAATTTTAAAAACATATATATATATATATATATATATATATATATATATATATATATATATATATATATATATATATATATATATATGCAATACTCATCTCGTTTGCTTACAGAACACCACATAATGCTTTTGAATCACCGGCAACACCCATCCCAAAACCTAACGTGCAAGGATGCATCAACAGTGGTTTTGTCTAAGTTTGGTTCCTTTCTTGCAAGCCTCACACTTCACCCTTAGCTTGTCCGGTCTCAATCCAGGAGCTACAGGGCAACAAACGACATGTATGTCGTTCGTGAACAAAATGCTATCATTTGGGGACCCAAACAAATATAGAAGTGTCCTTTCTGCACCGAGTTTCTTTAACTTCGGGACATATACAAAAATGTCTCTGTTCCTAACATTTTAAGACATCCTTTCACAAGGCGCAAGCTTTGCTTTCCTTCATCAAACAGAAACCGACGGGAGTCTAATCGATCAATTTGGGCTCCACAGGGCATTTTAGCTTAGCCACGACGCAATGGTTATGAAGCTCTTCCAAGACAAGTGAACTCCCTAACCACATAACCTTCTTCGTCACAACTGAGACCACCCTTTCATGTATAAATATTCCTACATTGAAAGCTTGTTCTTCCAGCATTTTTGAGAGCCGGCCATGGCAATCTTTGCAATACTATATTTTGCTTCTGCCTTCATGGCGAGTACCGAGGCTCTCACTAGAGCTGACTTCCCCAGTGGTTTTGTTTTTGGAACAGCTTCTTCAGCTTTCCAGGTCCGAGTTTTTCGAGTAGTCTCTTTTACTATGCCCTTTCAATCCACCACTCTTCTTTAAAAGAAGGATCATGTCTTTTTGTGAATTGATTTTAGTTTGAAGGAGCTGCAAACGAGGGGAAAAGAGGAGACAGTATATGGGACACTTTCACAAGGAGACCGGGTATGATACTAGCACTTGCTGATCTTAGACTGAATGAAGGATTTATCATAAATTTGAGGTGAGTTTTTTAAGTTTATCATATCATTGGACAGGAAGGATTTTGGATTTTAGCAATGCAGAAGTAGCGGTCGATCAGTATCATCGATATAAGGTAAAACATAGAGAAGATTTATGATGAACGGTCATTGATTTCTGCTCGGGTGACAACATGAACTCCTAAAGGTGGATCCCTAGTTCCAGCATACTGCCGGCAGTTATGTCTGGTCCAGGAAATTTTCTTTTTCCTCAAAAAAAAAAAAAAGAAAAGAAAAATCGCTTAGGGCCATCATCGTTGCCTCTGCCATACACAACCACCACCTCCACCGTCTTTGCTGCAAATACCACCATCTTTTCTACCATTGTAATGTTTATCTTCAAAAAATAATTAACTATACATACAAAACATATTTATAGCTTTTTTTTTCTAAAAGATGAAAAAACAAAAGGAAATTTTTTATTTTTCTATTTTTGACAGTTGAAAAATGACAGTGATGTGAAACTGCACCTTAGATTTATGTTTAAGCATTTCTATCTCAAAGTTGTTTCAGCCTATGTTCATTGCGTGCATCACATGTTAGAAAACTATTAGTTTCATGATGAATAACTCTTTTTTCTTTTTAAACATCATTCCCCGTGTTATAGAGCAGACCACCTTTCCAGGTTGATCAACTGTTTATTGTACTGGTTGGACTGGTGACTTGGAAATCTAACACATATTTTGACATCATCTCATTTGGTTGAGTACGTAAATCTCAATTTGTAAATCTCCAATAGCTAGAAAATCTTAGACATGTGACCTTTTCCTTCCACTCAACATTATAATTTTGCATTTATATAAAATGTTTATGGTGCTATAAGTTACTATCAAGGTGTAAACATATCCTTTAATAGTTAATCTTTTTTATCATGAATGATCCAATAAAATCCTTTATCTTCTGCATGACTGGGTCTTGGTAATATAAAAGTTGTTTAATATAGTAAATTTTGATTTGCTTATTTGATCAACTAAGCAATTTATAATGCAGCAACTTTTAGGTTGCTTATTTGATTGAAGAAGCAATTCTGTCATGTTATTTAATGAATCTTTGTGTTGGGTGGTTGGATGGAATGACAGATAACTTGTAAAAGTTCATCAATAACATTAAGAAAAGAATTTTTTAGTTTGGACCTTCATGGGAAGCCGCACCTCCAGGCGGTTCTCAATAGGAAGTTTCCATTGAGGCTGGCCTCATTGCATGGAAAGCCACTACACTACTACGTGTTCCAGTGATCAAGCAACACTACTCACAACAATCAGAATCTTTAATTTAACTCACACTTCCTTTCCTCTTCCCTTTTTTTTTTCTTGGTATAAAGCAGAGCATAAAGCTAGATTAACTGATATTAATTTAATTCAAACATCTACTGCAGCATATTGTGCAAATATTGAAGCTGATATTAGTCAGTCCCAACTTGATCCTGCAATCATTGCATTTTTCAATTACTTCTGTAATGAGGCACATGGGGAATGATATCACAAGTTCTAAATTGCAAGAAAACATCAAAACTGAGCTAAAGATAACTAAAGAAGAGTGTTGAGGCAACTAAGTTGACTATATTTAATTCTTATAAATAGTTTGTATTTTCAGCCAAAAAAAAGAAGAAGAAAGAAGAGCTTTGAATGAAAGAATGAGGGGTTATAGCAATTGTATCCTTACAAGGGTGGAGCTCAAAGATCAGTCTGTAGATCTAGGGTTTTCTTGTCAACCCTACCTGCATACCTGAACAGCTATTAAAATTAATATTATTATTTAAGTCGGCTTCAGGCAATCTAGCTGGAGTCTCTGTAGCAGCTACCAATACCAAATTGGCCAAAGCTACAAACACTGCTGCTCATTTCATAGGTTCAAACGTTAGGTTTGAAGAGCCCATCTGTTTGCAAAATACTCAATTACACAAGGTGAAGTAACCCAAAGAGAATGATTCCATAAGATTCGTTGATCTTATGGTATCTAGTTTCCTGAACAAGATATAATTTACCCATAAAAAAAAAATCAAAAATGGCATTTGAGCCTTGCTACTCTCTTAGATGGGTGACCTATAACTAAATGGCCCACACCAGAAAATCCAGTCCAAAGGATAATACTGTTCTTCTTAGCAAACAAGATAACATTGTTCTTTATTTTCTTAAACAAGTATGTGATTGTAATGGATTTGGGCAGATAAGGATCTGTTGTCATGTGCCTAATCAGTAATCATACAAGATCGATGCAGATGGAAATGTAAAGCTTTCAATTTCTCCTGGCTATCTTGCTTCCTCTTAGAGCCAATAATTTCTCCTATTGAAATTTTCAGATCTTACGGTAATGAAGACAGTTGCTAGACCTGAAAACATTCAATACTTCGATGGGTTGCTTAATACTACACGAGAGAAAATCTCACCCTTACAACCATGTTAGGCTCATTATCCTCTTAGTAATCTGTCAGTGACTACACTTGTCACTTCATCAAACAAATATATCAAATTTCTAAAATTTTAAATCCAACTTTCCAACTATCCATTATAACATGAAAATTACTAAAACGTGGTCTTCACATTGAATGAAGCAGGAGAGAACTAATACATCAATACTAATCAGTGCATACTTGATCATTCAACTCACTCCATATTTTACATAAATTGGTGATTCTGAACTTTCCAAACAAATCAAGCGCTTGTGGCTTGTCCAAGTATCTTTCATTCACTACACTCATTATCATTGTAGAATCTTGATATATCAGTATGTAGATTTCCTTAGTTTGTGTATTATATGCAAACAGCTGAATGATCTCAAATAATACTCTTAACTAGAAGCAGCCATCAAAAGTGTTTTGTGAGGCATGTCATGTCCTATATATTCATGAAGTGAATATATGTGATTATAAACAATTTCACTGGTACAGAAGAAATGAGCATAAGGAGAACAGTTAACTATTAGTTGACAAATGAGAAAAAGGATGACTTTACCGACATAAAGATTTATACTGACCCAAATGCACAGACTGATGTGGACCTGATGAAGGACATGGGAATGGATGCATACAGATTCTCAATCTCATGGTCCCGGATCTTCCCAAGTAATAAGAACTTGAGTTAATGTTTTCAGAAAAGCATCTTTCACATTTCCAGCCTATTCTCACATACTTTGACCTTGGCAGATGGAACTGGGGAACCCAACCCTGAAGGAATTAGCCACTACGACAGTCTCATAGATGCTTTGTTAGAGAAAGGTCACTTTCAAAAAGCCTTTTCCTATAGTTTCTTGTGGAAGTTTACAGCTTGTGAATGTTCTCTTATGTTTTCAGGATTACAACCATATGTTACTCTCTATCACTGGGACCTTCCGCAGTCTCTTGAAGATAGATATGATGGATGGCTGAGCAGACAAATAGTGTAAGAATGATAACTAAATAACCATTGGATCATTCGCTATGACAAATAAAATGCATATATATCGGCATCCCTCTGTATAATGCAGCGAAGACTTTGAGCATTATGCCCGCACTTGCTTTGAAGCTTTTGGGGATAGAGTAAAGCACTGGATCACCTTCAATGAACCTCATGGATTCTCAATTCAGGGTTATGACACAGGCCTGCAAGCTCCAGGAAGGTGTTCTATCCTATCTCACTTGCTATGCAGAAAGGGCAAATCATCAACTGAACCATACATTGTCGCTCACAATATCCTCCTATCACATGCTGCTGCATTTCATACTTATAAGTGCTACTTTAAGGTAAATCATTTTCTTGAATATAACTATGGTTCCAGTTATGCAGAATAATCATAGGAAGACAAGAAAGTATGCCTCATAACATATAAATGGATATTTTAGGCAAAACAGGATGGTGTTATCGGAATTGCTCTGGATTCCAAATGGTATGAACCAATATCTGATGCAGATGAGGACCATGACGCTGCTCAGAGGGCAATGGACTTCGAATTAGGATGGTAATTTATTACGGTTTACTAACAGATACAATATTATATCATTTTGATTGTGAGAATTAAAGGAGATAATGGAAGCAGGTTCTTGGATCCCCTAATCTTTGGGCACTATCCTCGCTCAATGCAGAATATTGTAGGCAGCAGGCTGCCAAAAATTACAAGCGAGATGTCAAAGTCATTGGCTGGGACACTAGATTTTGTAGGCATAAACCACTACACCACATTATATGTGCGGAATGATCGAATCAGAATATGGAATCTTGTATTGGACGATGCTTCAACTGATGCGGGTGTAATTGCAACTTGTAAGACCTACCAAAAAAAAAAAAAGAACAATTTTTTTTCTTTGCTTCACTGATTTTGCTTATTAATTCACTGTCTCCTTGCAGCTTTCCGACATGGAGAGATGATTGGTGAAAGAGTATGTCATAGAAACCATGCTAAAATTTTTGACTTTTTATTTAATGACGAAGTACCTAAGTATCACTTCCAGCATTTTTCAGGCTGCATCACACTGGCTTCACATAGTCCCATGGGGAATTCGCAAACTAATGAGATACATCAAGGAGAAGTATGGAAATCCATTAGTTATTATAACAGAAAATGGTAAGGCTTATCTTTCTAAGAAAGGAGTTAACTTTCAACCAATGTGACAGGGGAAAAAACTCACAGAACAGATTCATTTTCACAGGTATGGATGACCTAAACAACCCATTTGCTACTCCAAACAAAGTGCTAGAGGATAACAAGAGGATACATTACCATAATGACTATCTTTCTAATCTAAGCGCTACCATAAGGTAAGGTTTATAACCATAATGAAGGGTATTATGGAGGCAGCTTTGGACTTTTTGAATGAAGAGATAGAGCTACTTTCAGTAAATTTCTCAAGAAAACTAAATAACGGGATTAAATTCTCAGGTCTTTGGTGGAAATAGAAGAAAAAGAGGTGTCAAGTGTCTAATCATCTACACATTCTTAAATTCCTATTTTAAAAAAAAAAAAAAAAAAAAAGTAACAATGATGTTTTTCTTTTCTTACAACTTCAGTCTTTTTGAAGAAATCTGATGAATTTAAAATGATTTAGCAGGAAAAACGAATAGCCCCTGTAAAAGGATGAAAGAAATTAAAAAAATGGTCATAATATCCTTGATTGATTAAAATGTAACCAAAAAACCAGTTTTTCAAAAATATTTTGCACGTGATAATAACAGATAGGGCTACTTTGAAGCAGATTAAGTTGACCTTGATGCATCAAATTTATGTTCTTTGGACACTTAGGATGCTTAGGCCCAAAAGCAACAGCAACTACATAAATAAAATGTCAATTTACACCAAAACGAATTCAGTTTATTTATCTTTCTTATTGTGAATAGCTTCACTCTTCAGCTACACCGCTTCCCAGTTAATTGCACAATCAACCATTAAACAATGCAGGGAGGATGGCTGCGATGTACGAGGTTACTTTGTGTGGTCGCTACTCGATAACTGGGAATGGAACTCGGGCTACACTGTTCGATTTGGCCTCTATTTTGTTGATTACAGGGACAACCTCAAAAGGATACCCAAAGCTTCTGTTACATGGTTCAAACATTTTCTACAAAGACAGTAATGTGTAATTCTGCTAAAGAAAATAATGTGACATCCAGTTCACTAGCCATTTTCAAACATGTTGTACAAGAACCATTCGTAAGCACTATGTCATCTTCATCAAATTTTTAATATATCATCCATTCCATTAGTTATAAAAGTTCAGAGTGATGCTTAATTTGCTTTAAAGGCTCAAAGTATTCTTCAACATTCTAACATTTTTATTAGATCTAATTATAATATTAATGCTATAACCGACAATGCTGCAAGTCCACATCATAGAAGCTGGATTGAGATAATAATAAAATCAAATCTTTTTGCTTCCAATGGAACAAACATAGCATTATCATCCATGAAACTAAGAATTATAGCAAATCTGGATTGGATTTATTTACAGAGCATCAAAGAATTAAGGTATTAAAGGGGAAAGTACCGAATTAAATCTTCCCTTCAGAAACTAAGCCTTCTGATCCTCCAAAATCGCATTCGCTGGCTCTGTCCTCCAAAACAGCATATTGGAGGCGAAAGTTCTCTATGACATCCAGGGATCGCCGAGAGCCGGCATCTCGTGGAGGGCGGAAACCACGGCGGCGTTGGAGATGGCGCCGGGAACTATGTAAGGGTCCGTTGAGCGGTCTTTTAGACGACGATCGCGGCAATTTGACTAGCGTGCTTTTCAGACGAGGAATGCATTAAAGCCCTTCCGGTTAGGCCTAGGGTTAGGGAATCTGTTGGTGCAGAAATCCGTCTTCGCCGGAGTCGTCGCCGCTGAGGTCGCCGCCGGGGACCTGCAAAACGAAGTTCCGTCCGGAACCGGTGGGGGGTGGCTCCGGCAGGACCCTCCGACGGTCAAGTCAGTTTTCAGCCAACAGTAATGGAGTGCTCAGAATGTGTTCCGGAGCTTGAGATGAGGAGGAGAGCTTAGAGAGTTGAGAGTTCAGAGAGCTTAGCCTTAGCGTGTCGGGAGGGTCCTTTATATAGTGGAGCTTGATGGTGACAACTGCAGCCGCGTGCTGGCGGGCCGCTCGAGGTTCGGCGGAGTCAGTCTCACGGGACGGTGCCGTGTGCAGCAGATTGAGGGTGACAGCCATCGCCGCCTGACAGTGGGTCGCTATCGCCTGCGGCGGACTGACTGATGGTGATGGTTGCAGAGCTTGCCGAATGAAGGGTTGAAGGCCTTCGTCGTGTGCCCATTTCGGAGGAGTTCGGGCTCCTGAAGAGGAAGATAGGAGGGAGTTCGGCTCCCATAGGCGTCTGGCTGGAGGTATGCAGCTAAGGCTCGTCCGCTGAAGAGTTCGGCTGCTGAGAATCCGAAGCTCGGCCGTTTGGGGGTTCGGCCTGCTGTTGGACTTCGGCTGAGGCTTGGACACTTGAGAGTTCGGTAGGAGCTCGGTCGACCGAAGTTCGATGAGGGCGACGTTGAGGAGTTCGATCGAGGGCGACCGCTGAGGAGTTCGGCCGAGTGACGACTGCTGAGGAGTTCGGGCTCGGCTGAGGCCCGGTTGACGGGCTTCGCTTGGGGATTCCGGCTAAAGGCTCGTCCGCTGAGGAGTTCGGCCGCTGAGAGGACTTCATTGAAGCTCGGCCGCTTGGAGTCGGTCCGAAGGAGTTCGGCCGCCTCGCCTGGAGGAAGTTCGGTCTCGACGCTGGGAGTCCGGAAGAAGCTCGGGAGCTGACCAGTTCGGCGGTGGTGTGTGTTCTGCTGGAAGAAGTTCGGCCGCTGGGAGTTCGATCGCTTGGCAGTTCGGCCGACTGAAGGAGTTCGGCTAGACCAGTGCGCTGAAGCTCTTCTGCGGCTACTAGTTGCATTATGCTGCGCGTCGGGTCGGGCTTCGGCAGGAGCGGGATTTATCCCCAACAGTAGCCCCCCCACTCCCGAGTTCAAAAATTGAAGGAAGGGAGTACCAAAGAGGGCGACTGCCGAAGTCTTCTTCCAGGCTCCGCGTTTGTTGTAGCTGAAGCTCGGGGGAGGTCTCATCTCCAGCCATGTTTTGGAGTTGAAATGAAACTCGTTTCCAGCCAAAGTTGATGAAGCTGATGTTGAAGCTCTCTGGTCGAGGTTGACATGATAGCTTTTTTTAGCTGAGGTCGATGTTGAAGCTCTCCGACCGAGGTCGTCGTGGGCCTTACGTCTATCCGAGGACCTTATCCCTAGTCGGAGTCGATGCGGGCGCTCGGGGGAGATCTCATCCCCTACTACCGAGGTTAGCCCAGTTCCTTGGGAGAGATCTGATTCATAGCCGAAGTTGCTCGGGGGAGGTCTCATCTCCAGTAGCCGAGCTTTCCTTGGGGAAGATCTTATCTCCTGCAGCCGAGGTCGAAGTGCGCGCTTCGGGGAGATCTTATCTCCTGCAGCCGAAGTGCACGCTCGGGGGAGATCTTAACTCCTGCAGCCGAGGTTGGTGCTCGTGTTAGGACGAGGTTCTCCTCCTGTTTCCAACCGAGGCTCGGTTGCTCGAGAGAGATCTTATCTCTAGCCGAGGTTGTTGCTCGCATTAGGACGAGGTTCTCCTCCTGTTCCTAACCGAGGCTCGGTCGCTCGGGAGAGATCTTATCTCTAGCCGAGGTTGTTGCTCGCGTTAGGATGAGGTTCTCCTCCTGTTCCCAACCGAGGCTATTCACGGTCGCTCGGACCGAGAGATCTTATCTCTAGCCGAGGTTGATTCGGTCGCTCGGGAGAGATCTTATCTCTAGCCGAGGTTGGTGCTCGTGTTAGGACGAGGTTCTCCTCCTGTTCCTAACCGAGATTGTTCACGGTCGCTCGAGGAGATCTTATCTCTAGCCGAGGTTGGTGCTCGCATTAGGACGAGGTTCTCCTCCTATTCCTAACTGAGGGCTCGGTCGCTCGGAAGAGATCTTATCTCTAGCCGAGGTTGAAGTGCGCGCTCGGGGGAGATCTTATCTCCTGTGGCCGAGCTTCTCTCAGGGGAGATCTTATCTCCTGCAGCCGAGGTCGAAGTACGCGCTCGGGGAGATCTTATCTCCTACGGTCGAGCTTCCCTCGGGGGAGATCTTATCTCCTGCGGTCGAGGTCGAAGTGCGTGCTCGGGGGAGATCTTATCTCCTGCGGCCGAGCTTCCCTCGGGGAGATCTTATCTCCTGCGACCGAGCTTCTCTCGGGGGAGATCTTTATCTCCTGCAGTCGAGGTCGAAGTGCGCGCTCGGGGGAGATCTTATCTCCTGCGGCCGAGCTTCCCTCGGGGGAGATCTTATCTCCTGCGGCCGAGGTCAAAGTGCGCGCTCGGGGGAGATCTTATCTCCTGCGGTCGAGCTTCCCTCGGGGGGAGATCTTATCTCCTGCGCTGAGGTGCGCGCTCGGAGGAGATCTTATCTCCTACGGTCGAGGAGTGCGAGATCTTATCTCCTCCTCCTTGCGCGCTCGGAGGAGATCTTATCTCTTGCGGTCGAGCTTCCCTCGGGGGAGATCTTATCTCCTACGGCCGAGGTTGGTGCTCGCGTTAGGACGACGTTCTCCTCTTGTTCCTAACGCGGCTGACTGCTTCTTTCCTGTCATCGCATAGTTTTCGCATCCAGAAATGATTTTATTGAGAGGGGAGAGTTTTACCGAGGAGAAGCTGATCGCAGCGCATTTCCGTTCGAGGGTTGTCGGAGTGTTGTTCCTCGGAGTTCCCTCGGGCAGCAAGTCCCATCCAGACGACCTCCTCTATCTACATGCTGGCCTTCCTTAATTTGGAGCATGCTTCTCTTGACTTTGTCGCTGGGGACGACGAATCACCGATGTAGCTAGCTCCTAGCTCCTCCCCGGGGTGGCGTTGATGACGCCGCGAGGCGGCCGACCTTCTTGTCTTTTCTAGTTACGGCAGCGCCTATTAGCCGATCTTCTCCTGCTTCAGACCGACGTCGGAGGAATTTATCCCGTCGTCCCTTTTTGACGAGCTCTTCAATCTCGTCTTGGAGCTGAACGTATTCCTCAGTGTCGTGGCCGTGGTCGCGATGGTAGGGGCTTTACTTGCCTTGATCGCGCACGTTTGGGGAGGCCGTAGTCCTTCAGGTCTTGGCGGCTGGCTCTTAACTTCGCCGAGGATTCGAGTTAGAGGAGCGGGTCGTAGCTGCGGAATCTTTCGGGAGGAGGATTTCTTCGCGCCCTTCTGTCGGGGCTTCCTTTGCGGTGAGCTCGAGAAGTTCGGGCTTCGCTTGCGTGGAGCTTCATTCCGCTTTCCCGCGAAACTTTCCGTGGGAGAACTTCATGCTTCTTTGTCCGGACTTCTCTGCTCGCAGAGAGGGGGTCGGCTTTGCTTGCCCGAACTTTATCGCACCTCCCGTGAATTCGTTGTAGCGACATACTTGAGGGGGAGTTCGGCCTCGATCGCCCTGGGGCGGTCTCGAGCGTGGCCGAACTTCACTTGGGTGATCTGCTGTGGAGTTTGGCCTCCCTGATGCCGAACTTCATTCGTGGGAGAACTTCGTTCCGCCATTGCTTGCGTTGAACTTGGGGGACATACTGGAGCGTGAGTTCGGCCTCACTTGCGTCGAACTTCGTTCCGCTTTCCCGCGGAAGCTCCCGCGGGAGGACTTCATACTTCTTTGTCGGAGCTTCCTCGATGACGGGCTCATGGGTGGGTTCGGCCTTCCTCGCACCGAACTTCATTCCGCTTCGGCGGGGGAACTTCTGCTCTCCGTTTCTCTCTTAGGGGCGATTGGGCTCTTCCTTAAGGCTGATTCCTCGCGCCCTCATGGCGGGCTTGCTGGTGGAGTCGCCACCGGAGGCTGCTGTATAGCCTGCAACGCCTCCGTGAGGCCACGGATCTGTCGGACAAGCAGGCCGAACTGCTTCACATCCACCGCGGGTGCAGGTGGAACCTAGGCCGCCGGGGCTGAAGCAGGAACAGACGGGCCTGGACGGGATCGGGTCGCGGAGGCCGCCGAGCGCCGTGCCGAAGCTCTCCTGGGTGGCGTTTTCTCTTCGAAAGAGAAAAGGAAGATCTCCGGAGAGGGAAGAGAAGGGTCGCCGAGCACTCCTTTAAGAACAAGGGAACCTCGAAGGTTCAATCCCTTCTTCTAGCGCCAATCTGTTGGTGCAGAAATCCATCTTCGCCGGAGGTCGCCGGAGTCGAGGCCGCTGAGGTCGCCGTCGGGGACCTGCAAAATGAAGTCCCGTCCGGAACCGGTGGGGGGTGGCTCCGGCAGGACCCTCCGACGGTCAAGTTAGTTTTCGGCCAACAGTAATGGAGTGCTCGGAATGAGTTCCGGAGCTTAGAGATGAGGAGGAGAGCTTAGAGAGTCGAGAGTTCAGAGAGCTTAGCCTTAGCGTGTCGGGAGGGTCCTTTATATAGTGGAGCTTGATGGTGACAACTGCAGCCGCGTGCTGGCGGGCTGCTCGAGGTTCGACGGAGTCAGTCTCACGGGATGGTGCCGTGTGCGACGGATTGAGGGTGACAGCCATCGCCGCCTGACAGTGGGTCGCTATCGCCTACGGCAGACTGACTGATGGTGCGGTGGACTGACTGATGGTGATGGTTGCAGAGCTTGCCGAATGAAGGGTTGAAGGCCTTCGTCGTGTGCCCATTTCGGAGGAGTTCGGGCTCCTGAAGAGGAAGATAGGAGGGAGTTCGGCTCCCATAGGCGTCTGGCTGGAGGTATGCAGCTAAGGCTCGTCCGCTGAAGAGTTCGGCTGCTGAGAATCCGAAGCTCGGCCGTTTGGGGGTTCGGCCGGCTGTTGGACTTCGGCTGAGGCTTGGACACTTGAGAGTTCGGTAGGAGCTCGGTCGACCAAAGTTCGATGAGGGCGACCGCTGAGGAGTTCGGCCGAGGGGCGACCGCTGAGGAGTTTGGCCGAGTGACGACTGCTGAGGAGTTCGGGCTCCTGAGTGACGACCGCTTGGGGATTCCGCTAAAGCCCATCTGCTGAGGAGTTCGGCCGCTGAGAGGACTTCATTGAAGCTCGGCCGCTTGGAGTCGGTCCGAAGGAGTTCGGCCGCCTAGAAAGTTCGGTCTCGACGCTGGGAGTTCGGAAGAAGCTCGGGAGCTGATCAGTTCGGCCTGTTGGAAGAAGTTCGGCCGCTGGGAGTTCGACCGCTTGGCAGTTCGATCGGCTGAAGGAGTTCGGCTAGACCAGTGCGCTGAAGCTCTTCTGCGGCTACTGGTTGCATTATGCTGCGCGTCGGGCTGGGCTTCGGTAGGAGCAGAATTTATCTCCAACAGAGAATATTTTACGATCAGGACCATGGGAGGTACGATGCGGAGAAAGTACCTTTATATATACACACAATGTCGGTTTTTTTTTTTTTTTTTTTTATTGTACAAGAGAGGCAAACCTATATTATTCAAAGTAAAGAGCAAAGTATGGAGGCCTTAACAAACTGAAAAAACCTCAGAAGGCCGAGGGAAGAAGATACGGCCGAAGGTTCTAATTACAAAGTAATAGCCACCCAAAATGAAAAAGCAGAAACCATAATACGGAACGGACTTAAGCACTGATACATAAACATCAGCCTCCAGAAAGGATAAAGAGACGGCACAAGATATAACAAGACATTAACAGCAGCTGCATCGTACCCGGCAACTTCAGAAACTTTTCTGTAGTAAGTACAACATCGATGGAAAGAACAGATTTAGAGCCATCGAAGATATGTGAGAGAAAAAATAGCTTGATTGGCTGGAGTGGCGGAGCTTGGATAAAATAATAATTTATTAATAAATTTTTAAATAAAATATTTTATAATAAATAATAAAATAAAAATATATATAATTAAAATATTATAAAATATTAATAAATATTTAATTTTATATATAAATAAAAATAAATAAAAAAATATTATTTATATCGTCTGTAAATATTGGAGGGTCATCAATAAATATTTTAAAATTTTTTTGGGGCATCGTTGCGCTCCGCTGCTGATTGGCTGCATGGCTGCAGCAAAGCAGGAACCTAAGGGCCAGGAAAAAACCAGATACATAAGACACAGACCAGCATAGGCAAATTGGATATGAAAACTCAGAGAGAAATAACATAATGATAAATCAGTTATGAAAACCATCCTGGCGGCAGGGAGAATTACAGCGCTAAGGAAAACAGTCAACTTTATAAGAATATTGCACCTCGTCTCCTGAGAAATTATTGCATGCATATTGGGCAAATCTCGAAGCATACGCACGGTGGATGATGGAATTGGTGAAATATAAGGAATAGCATGGCGTGTTATCCATCGTGGGATTTAAATGCAATTAGGAGACCATATCCCTTGTGTGATAGGCAAAAGGAACAGTAATTTGATGAAGGTCTGACCATCAGCCCATAGCGGGGAACAGCAGCATTAAATGATAAGGAGGAAAAGGATGAGCAGCTCAAAATTATCACAGTCCAAACTGGCCAATTGAAAGATCTTTTAGATCGATCTGGTCGGATTGGATGTGAAACAATAAAATTTTAAAATTTTAATTCCAATCCAATCAGACTAAGTCTTAGATCTAATTAAATAAATCTTAAAAAAAAACATGCAAAAGGGTATTCAAAATACCACCTACAATAATTTAAATTAATTTCGAGGTTCACCTCTAGCCGTGCTCAGTCTCTATCGGTATTTACTCGGATCAGATCTAAAGGTCTTCTCCTTCTCAATCTGATTTCTGAAAATCAAATCTGGATCTTCTTCTTGTACCTTCAATCAGATCTCCGATAGCACTTCAATTGACACACGATCGGAATCTTCTTCGTCATCTTTTTGTACGGATAGTACTTTGATCCTCAAAGTTGCAATCAGCCCAACACTTGGGTATAGAAGAGAGAGAGGGAGAGAGAGGATCTGGAGAAAGAGGAGGCACAAAGAGAATGTGGTAGGGCTTCGGATTGGGCAGATCAGGCCAAATTCTGTGGCCTATTTTCCTATTTATAGAAAAATTGGAGACCTAAAGTCCTAGGACTTTAAGCATTTGACTAGGTCAAATTGCTTATTGCTTAAAGCAAAAGGACTCTCTACTAACATTAGCACCCCACCTAAATTTTTATGTGAGTTTTGTCGCACAAAACTCATATCTAGCACCTAAAAAAAGTCTTCCAAGAGTTTGAATTAGTTTAAATTCATTTCACTCATTCAAACAGAGTTTAAACTAAAATAAATTCTAACCTCCCAAACCACTTCTCTCTTATCCCAACCACTAAGGGACGCACGCCAGGGATGGGCATGCGCCCTCTCTCTCTAAGAAAAGCATCTGAGGGCACGCACCCCTAGAGAAAATGTAGGGGGCGTGCGCCTCTTCTTCTCTTGTGCGCATGAAGATTTGGTCAAAGTGGGGGGGGGGGGGCGCCAACTCTTGGCACCCTCTCAACCTTATTCCTTTAAAAACATTAGGACAAGATCTTATCTATTTAGGACAAACCCATATAGGACTTCTAAATAAGCCAAGTCCAATTTGACTGAGTCCAAATCAATCAAAAAATCCAATGTAGGAGAAGGTTAGGTCCAATCTTGTGCTAGTATGATTTTCTTAAACCTAATTGGATAAAATCCAAATCAATCGGACTATATGAGTCCAATTGAAAACATCCAGATCTAAACCTTTATTTGTGTGATCCAATAGGTTTAATTTCATATAATCACAGAACATGTCGTAATCTCCATCATCGATATTATCGAAACACCTTTCGATGGATCAAAACTCTTTATGATTCATCCAATTAGAATTATTGATCAACGAAATAATTTTAATTAATTTCATAATCCATCTATTACACCCCCAACCCGAGATCGCGAGCCAAGGATCATGGCAACTGCTGCACACTCGTAGAAAACCTTTTATACAAGCATGCAAGGCATCTCATCATATTATCGTGAAGCAATAGCGAAATAATTAATCATAAATTAATTTCAAAACTCAACTAATTAAAATCTAATTTCAATATCCCATAAAGTTCAACAATGTTCAAAAGATCTTACACTAACTTCAACAAAATTTTTTATCTAAAACAAGAGAATTGATGTTCTGCTTCTCATCATCCTATCTGTCTCTAATCACTTTCCCATAGATACTTCTGTATCATCTTATTTCTCAAGATCTATAAAAATAACAAAATAGAATAATGAGTTAAACAGTTCAGTAACCAATGATTACTTTAACTAAATTTTATCAAACAATAAAATAAATCATCACTTATAGGAAATAAGCATATAGAGTTCATTAGTTCGAAATAAATTTCTATTATACATTATTTTTAAATTACTATCATGCCAAATTCAATCTTTTTGAGTTTCTTTCAAAAATTTAGTTTTCTTTCATATTATCAAATTCTTATTAGTTATTCTTGTCAATCATTCTCATCAGCCACAAGTTATGACTACATTATCCCTGCGGTTGGGTTATAACACCATGTATCATCTTGTGGTGAGCTGCCAATCATCTGGCAACAATATCCTTCAGAATCGCTAGTCTGCTGGTGGTTAGTTGCTGGTCTGCTAGCGACATAAATTCTCGGGACTAAATCTTTGCCAACATATTAACCTCCATTGGTGGAATCCTCCACATAGTCAAGTTGAGAGTTCAAATCATCTTAATTCATAATTTTTTTTCATATTTCTTGTTTATTATTTTAATTTGATAAAGATGCACATAATCACTTGGTATCGAAATCAATCAAATATAACACATAATAAGATCTATTGGGAATAAATCCGTGCCTACCGAAGTTCGGCTAAGACTCCGACTCTTGATCAGTTCCGTCCGATTGCAACTATAACAACTGAACCTCAACCTACAGGAGTATTCAGACTTTGAATCATTCTGAGATGGCGGATCTTCAACACTGCAGTCAGATAACCTGATTGGCTGGGAAGATCGATTTTGAATTTAATGGGGCATTATAGATTCCTTCTCCAAACGAACTCAAATAGTTAATGATTCTGTCCCATAGAACCGGCTAAATCCCCAACTCCTGCACATCCCATTCGGTTGATCTCCTTCCGTGAAATTTCTCTAGTAGTCAAACTTCTTCTGAACTGCCCCCAGACGAACTTCAGCACTTTATTATTGTTTCACTGGTAAGCAACCTTGGAAATGGCCGAACCTCAAAGGAATAACAAAGGCGCCAATGTTTCAGTCGCATTTGCTTGTTGCGGCCATCGATCAATACTTGATCCAGGTGGATCCCTCATAGTCGGACTCCTTTTGATTGGACGTCTTCTGGACCTCTTCGTCGATCAAATTCCTATCGGACTTTTCTTCCGACCGAATTTCTTCTAGCCGTTTGAAAGGACCACGACGTACACCTTTAATATAGCGAATAAAAGCCAATGCACGATCAATCATGAGAACCTCCGAACTTCTCTGGAATAACAACGTCTAAGAGCCCTTCATCACTTACAACTATTTCATCTGAATTCTAGCTGTTAGGTTTCTAACAGACTAGCACATCATGACAACGAACACCACCCTCCATAACAAACCCCACGTTGCCCCGAATGGCTCACTACCAAGCGATTGCAGCTGTCACTATCAGTTTGTTACAAGCTCCATCTATAAAAGGGACCCTCCAGATACGTTTTCTCTAAGCTCTCTTCTTCTTTCCAATACTTTGCAACTTTCTTGACTGAGCACTCTATTTCTATTGGCCGAAAGAGCTAAGTTGATCATCAAAGGATCTTGCCAGAGCCGCCACCCCCAGCTCTGGATGAGACTTATTTTATAGATCACCAATAGCGACCTCATCTTCTTCGACTCCAGCGCTTCTTCAACGACAACCAGATTTCGCACCAATAGGATTGACGCTAAAGAAAGGGCTTGAACCTCCATCTTTTAAGATATCCTTGTTCTTAAAGGAGTGCTCTGTAGGGATCTCTACTTCTTCTCCTCTAGAGTCCTTCTTTTAAAAAAAGATGCCTCCTAGGAAAGCTTCAATCCAATGGTCAACGACCTCCATGGATAGATCTCATCCAGATCTGCCCGCTCCTGTTTCATCCCCGACAACTCAAGCTCCACTTGCAGTAATGGTGGACATGGAGTAGTTCAACCTGCTAGTCTAGTAGGTTCGCGGTTTCACAGAAGCAGTGCAGGCTATGTAGTAGCAGCAGCTCCTGGTGCTAGTTCGATCGAAGCAGGCTTCTCCGAAGCCCCATGATCTGGTCTGGGGATGGCCGACTCTAGCTAGCCAGTTGGTGACATCCAAAAAGAAAAAGCAGAAGATCGAGAGCCCCTACTCTGATCGTGACTCTACCCTTGGGGGGACTTTGCCTCCGTTTAGTCAAAAGACCATGGAGATCTACGATCGAGAAGATCTTCTGGACCAAAAACTATAAGAGATGAACCGATGGATCGAGAAACTCCACTGTGCTCATCCCTCCTATGGTAATGATATCTATACCGACCCTCCTTTCTCTCACCATATCATGCAGGAATCTATTCCACTGAACTTCAAGCTCCCTCAGTTCGAGAGCTACGATGGGATTACTAATCTAATCAACCACCTAGAAGCCTTCCGGATGATGATGCTACTCCATGGTGCACTAGATGCCATCCTATGCCAGACTTTGCCATCTACCTTGAAAGGAGCAGTCAAAAATTAGCATTCGACCCTTAAGTTGGATACCATCTTTTTCTTTGATCAAATGAGTCACCGATTCATGGCTCATTTCATTAGCAGCTGATGCCCCCGCCGAGATTCCGACTTCCTCATGAACATCAAGCAGCAAGAGGGAGAATTCATTAGAGCTTATGTCAACCGCTTCAATGCAGCTGCCCTAGAAGTCCAAAATCTGGACTAGTCTATCGCTATGGGCACACTAAAAGGTGGTCTTTAGAAGAATAATCTACTATTCTCCCTGGAGAAGAAGTACCCCAAAAATTTTGCTGATATGTTGAGAAGATGCACAAAGTGGTTTTAGTAGCACTACCGAGTTCGCATCAGCAATTTTTTCACCAATGGAATCAATGGGTTTGGTCTTGGAATTAATCTACCAGCATCGGAGGAAGAAGTGGAGTCGGGAGTTGGAGGAAACAACACTTTTAGATAGATGGGAGAGGGAGAGGCAGTTGTTTCATTCGAAGGTAGCTTTTATCAATCATGTTAGGAGATTATTCAGGAGGACCTCATCCTTGCTATAAAGTTCTTTTTCCATGAAGGTTCGGTTCCAAAATCGATTAATGAAACTTGGATTGCTTATATTCCCAAAGTTTTTCACCCTACCTCCTTTCATC
The DNA here is from genome assembly GCA_006176705.1 of Cocos nucifera. NCBI lineage: Eukaryota > Viridiplantae > Streptophyta > Magnoliopsida > Arecales > Arecaceae > Cocos > Cocos nucifera. The sequence continues at coordinate 45,888 of QRFJ01007662.1, forward strand.
ATTTAGCCCTAAAAAAAAAGACTTGTAACTAGACCCTAGTACCTCTCAATAAGAGAACTAGCATATTCTTACTAACTAAACAAAGGAAGGCATAAAGACTCAGTCCCTCACTCTAGAAAGGAAGGAGAGAGCTCAGAGGGCAAAGGATGTAGTATTTCAAGTCAAGAAGCTCGTCGTCTTACTGATTGAGCACTTGGTGAGGCAGGAGTGGATTGACCAAGGATGGGATTCATGCATACCAATGAATGGAGTCAGAAACTTTAGAAAATCTTTCTTTTCTTCGGGCTGAAGGATATGCCCAAGCGGAAGAGGCCTTCAAGGCCAAGGATAATGAAGCCATTGGAGAGTAGCGAATGGATGAGTCGGGCAGGCTCACTAAGGAAGGAAAGCCGAGTGAAGCTCGACCGCGCTTCTAAACTTTTCCTGAGCATAAGCAAGCCTGAACCCCTCTCCGAGCTCAGAAGTAGGGAAGTCCTGATAGAAGGGCACGATGGGACTCCCAGTTCTGAAGGTTCCACAACTATGGTCCCCTCAATGCTTCGAAAATATAAGTACTGATGGAGATCAAGGAGCAACTGCCTAGATCGAAGAGGATGTGCTCTCACCCCGACAAGCACAATCCCAACAAGTACTTCTCTATCATCATGACCATGATTATGATACAGAAGAATGTATTCAGCTCTAAGACAATATCGAGGAGCTTATCAGGCGAGGCAGGCTTGACTGATTCCTGCGGTGTTGGCTCGAAGGAAGAGAGGATCGTGTCAGCCCAAAGGAAGAGAGGATCGACCAAGGGCATTGCCACAACTTGAGCCACCGAGGGGGGAGAAGCAACAAGAAGATCGGCCACCCCTCAGCATCATCGACACCATCTCTGGGGGACTTCGGTGAGGGAAGCTAGCAGATCAATGGAGCTCGAGAAGAGGCAGAGAACTAAGGAGCCCATCGCTTTCACCAATGAGGATGCCCAAGGAGTTCAATTCTCACATAATGATGCAGTTGTAATCTCTTTAAACTTTGCTAACTATGATGTGCGCCACATTCTGATAGATAATGGAAGATTTGCTGATGTTTTATTATACGATGCTTTCTCAAAAATATCTTTACCTAATAACCATTTGGGACCTATGAACTCTCCGTTGGTAGGCTTCACTGGCAATGCCGTGCCAATTGAAGGCATAATAACCCTAATTGTGGCTACAAAAAAATGCTCAAAATTGGTCAGAGCATAGATCGATTTTCTAGTTGTAAAAGCCCCATCAACCTACAATGCTATTCTTAGCCGACCTGGTTTGAACACACTTCGAGCATGGTATCAACTTATTATTTAAAGATGAAGTTTCCGACAAGCTGTGGATTAGAGAGATCAGAGGAGACCAGGCCTTGGCAAGACACTATTACTCCATGGCCCTACAGAAAAACCCCCAGCTTGACCTTTGCCCTATTGATGGACTGGATGTCCGCGATGATCTTACTGAGGAGCAAGGTGAGCCTATGGAAGATCTCATTTTCGTCCCATTGAATGACGAAAATGCGGAGCACACTATGCAGATTGGCTCCAACTTGGGGGATGAGATCCAGGAGCAACTCATTACCTTCCTTTAGAGAAACATGGATGTCTTTGCTTTGATTCCAACGAATATGCCGGAGATTGATGCCAAGGTAATGGAACATCGCCTGACTACTGATCCCAAGTGTCAGCCAGTACAAGAGAAGATGCACAGCCACACTCCAGAGAGGCAGAAAGCAATTGCAAAGGAAGTCGATAAGCTCCTCAAAGCTGGATTCATCCAAAAAGTTAACTACTTGAATTGGATCTCCAATGTGGTGCTCGTCAAAAAGGCAAACGACAAGTGGAGGGTATATATAGACTTCAAAAAGTTGAACAAAGTTTGTCCAAAAGATAGCTACCCCCTGCCCGGGATTGATCAACTAGTGGATGCAACTTGGGCCATAAGCTCCTCACCTTCATGGATGCCTTTTTTGGCTATAACCAAATCTGGATGGTGCTAGAGGATGAGAAGAAAATTACTTTTGTTACTGACCATGGTCTTTACTCAGGGTTATGCCTTTCGAACTCAAAAATATAGGGACAACGTTCCAGCACCTGGTCAATAAAATCTTTAAGGAGCAGATCGGCCAAAATATGGAGGTATATGTGGATGACATGCTTGTCAAGAGTCGAACTTCAATAAATTACATCATCAATCTCGAAGAGACCTTCAATGCACTTAAGAAGTATAAGATGAAGTTAAACCCGATCAAGTGCTCCTTCAGTATGACCTTGGAAAAATTTTTGGAATCTATGGTGTCGAGGTATGGGATTGAGGTAAATTCAGAGAAAATCCAGGCTATTCAGAAGATGACCACTCCAAAAATGATTAAAAAAATTCAGCACCTGACTAAAAAAGTGGCATCCCTAAATTGCTTCATCTCGAGATCGGTCGAGCGATGCATACCCTTCTTTCAAGTTCTCAAGTAGCCGAAGAGCTTCTATTTGACGGTGGAATGCCAACAGACATTTAAGAAGCTTAAAAACTACCTCAGCTCACCTTCGCTACTGGCAAAGTTTGAGCTCAGAGAAGAATTATTCTTATATCTGACAGTCTCCCCTGTAGCCCTGGCAGTAGTCCTGATTAAGAAGAAAATGAAAGTACAGCGATCGGTCTACTACATAAACTGGGTCCTAAGGGATGCAGAGACCAAGGGCACACCATAACTATCCTCATGGATCAACCAATTAAAGCAGTCCTTCATCGAATAGATGCCTCCGAAAGAATTACAAAATGGGCAATTGAGCTTACATAATTTGACATCAACTATCAATCTCGATCATCAATCAAAGTCCAGATATTAGCAGATTTTATAGTAGAATGCACCATTCCAAATGAAGTCGAGCTTGAATAGAATGAAACCGGTATCCTATGGTTGCAATCAAGCCCCATCGAAGAGAGTACTAACCTTCCCAAAGATTTTTGGACCCTGTATGTGGATGGTTCATCCAATGCTACTAGAGCAGGCATAGGGTTGGTCTTGGTTAATCCCGAGGGAGTCATCACCGAATATGCGCTATGCTTCAAATTTTCTGTAACTAATAATGGGGCCGAATATGAGGCTCTGATTGTTGGATTAAAAATAGCAAAAGAGTTAGAGGCAGACCAGCTCCAAGTTGTCAGTGATTTTCAATTGGTGGTCGAACAGGTTAGTGGCAGCTATGAAGCTTGAGAGAAAAACATGATGAAATATCTTAAGAAAGTAAAGAACTTGACCTTGGCTTTTAATAGTTTTAGCATTCAAGGGATTCCAAGGGCAGAAAATATGAGAGCAGATCTTCTCTCTAAATTGACCACTTTAGCCTCGATCGAACTACACAAAAAAGTATTTTTTGAAATTCTAAAGTGCCCAAGCTCAAAGAAGTTGCAGCTTGTTATGCAGGTTGAGCATGAGCTGAGTTGGATCGACCTGCTAGTTGCCTATCTCAAGGATGGAGCTCTCTCTCATGATCCGAAAGAAGCTTGGAAACTTAGAAATCAAGCTTTTCGGTATGTTTTATATGAAGGCAAGCTGTATAAAAGATCATATTCTTTACCGCTCTTGAGATATCTCCGACCTTCAGAGGCCGACTTCGTATTATGTGAAGTGCATGAGAAAATTTGTGGAAGTTATGTAGGAGTCAGATCTCTGTCACAAAGACTACTTTGATAGGAATACTATTGGCCGATCTTGTACCATGATTCTATAGAGTATGTCAAAAAATATGACCATTGTCAAAGAAATGCGAATATACAAAGACAGTCAGCCTCCGAGCTTACTCCACTAAGTGCAATTTGGCCATTCACGTAGTGAGGGATGGACATACTTGGCCCCCTTCTAATGGCATTCGGATAATGAAAGTTTCTTCTGATTGTGATCAACTAATTTACCAAATGGGTTGAGACCGAATCGTTAGCAAAAATTACTAAAGCCAAGGTACAGGACTTCGTCTGAAAGTTAATCATCTGTGATTCAGTCTGCCCCAAACTCTCATAACCAACAATGGATGGCAGTTTACTGGGATGAGATTCGCTAAGTTCTACGAAGATCGGAATATCTTCCATCACTTCACATCAGTGGTCCATCCGCAGGCAAATGGTGAAGCAGAGGTGACAAATAGAATCCTCCTGTAAGGTATCAAAGCAAGACTTGAAAGGATGAGGGGGACCTGGGTAGATGAGCTCTATCATATGCTCTGGGTATACCAAACTATCCAAAGATTGCCAACTAGAAAAACCCCATTTGCCTTAGCTTTTGGAATAGAAGTGGTCATCCCAATAGAACTTAAGCTTCTATCAGCATGAGTTGTGGCATTTAATGAGCAGCAAAACTCATCGGACATCAGGGCTAACCTCAACTTGTTGGAGGAAAAATGAAAAAAAGTTCAAGTTCGGATGGCAGCCTACAGGCAAAAGGTAGCTCGCTACTACAACTTAAAAGTCAAAGATAAAATATTCAAAGTGGGAGATTTAGTGCTTCGATGAGCAGCTGTTTCACAATCTCAAAATCAAGAAAAGCTCACTCTGAATTGGGAAGGTCCATATGAAGTAGAGGAGGTCATCCAGTCTAAAATTTATCGCTTGAAGGAGCTTGGAGGAGCAACACTCCTACGACCTTGAAATTCAGAAACCTAAGAATATACTATAAATAACTTTCCTTCAATAAAACTTTTTTATTTTAACATCATTACTTCTTAGCACAAAAATTGCATGATGACAAATAACTCTTTAAAGCAACCTAAAGTGGTCCATTTGGAATAGGAGGAGAACCTCGTCCTAATATGAGCAAAGTCAAAAGCCTCGTTAAATTAAGATGAGATGATGGGAGAGGTCCTACCAAGGGCCCTAATGTGCCCCTACAGTTCGTTAGAAATAAGAGAAGAACCTCATCCTAATGTGAGCAATGTCGAAGGTCTTATTGAACTAAGATGAGATGAGGAAAGAGACCCTACCAACGGCCCTAATGTGCCCCTATAGTCCGTTAGGAACAGGAGGAGAACTTTATCCTAATGTGAGCAAAGTCGAAGGCCTCATTGAACTAAAATGAGATGAGGGGAGAGGCCCTGCCAATAGCCCTAATGTGCCCCTACAGCTCGTTAGGAATAAGAGGAGAACCTCATCCTAACGTGAGCAAAGTCGAAGGCCTCATTAAACTAAGACGAGATGAGGGAAGTGGCCCTGCCAATGGCCCTAATGTGCTCCTACAGTCCATTAGGAACAGGAGAAGAATCTCATCCTAACATGAGCAAAGTTGAAGGCCTCATTGAATTAAGATAAGATGAGGAGAGAGGCCCTACCAACGGTTCTAATGTGCCCCTACTGTCCATCAGAAATAGGAGAAAAATCTCATCTTAACGTGAGCAAAGTTGAAGACCTCGTTAAATCAAGATGAAATGAGGGGAGAGATCCCATCGATGGACCTGACAAACCTCTACGATCGTGCAAAGGATGGAAGGTCGAGGCCTCGCTAATCTAAAATAAGAAGAAAATCAAGCCCTACTAACGACTGTCGTGCACATCCGCCTATGGCCATGACAAACACCAAAGGTAAAGCCCCATCCTACTCCATGGAACGGACCTCTAGCTTGACATCCATGACAAGCATCCCATTAGAAATAAAGTTAAGAAAAATGAGGCACCCAGAGTCGTGTCTACAAGAGATGATAGCAAAAAAAAAAAGAGGTACCATTTCGTTATGGAGTTATGTTCATTACAAATAAAAGTCAATAAGATTGATTACACAAGAAGTGAGCACACTACAAGCAAAATGAAGGTCGGCAAGGAGCAACTATGTGAAATAACAAATGCATTACAGACAAAATGAAGATCGATGAAACCTATTACATAAAGAAAAAAGAAAAGAGATGAAGTCCTAAGGCAGCTCGGGCTCTTCAGACTTCGGGCTATCGGCTCTAGCCATCACCAAGACTTTCTTCAGTCTGAAGATCTCCTCCTCAAGCTCCTTCTTCTTATATAGGCCTTTGATGTACATTTTGTTGGTGTACTCAAATTTGGCCTCGAGTTCTCACCACTACTTTCTTAAGACTTCGGATTCAGCTTCAGCATCTTTGACGGCTTGATGCTTGCAGGTTAACTGGAGCTTCAACTATTGAACTTTAACTTTCTCCACCCCAACAGCCTCCGAGAGCTTGCCGACGGTCCTCCTTAAAGAGGCGAGCTCCTCAGATTTGCCGCTTGATCTAGCCTACTGAATGCTGTAAAACTTCCTCCAAAAATAGGTTACCTCATCCCTGGCAACCTTCAGCTCATCTTCAAGCCTGGACATCTTCCCTGCCCAGGCCGCCCGATAACTATTGTGCCGATCCTCAGCATCCTGCAGCTACTTCTAAAGTTGGAGGAACTTTTTCGAACAATCTCAATCTTACTGGGCTTTATTGATGGACCACGATGAACTCTCTTTCAAGAGATGGATCTTTTCTTTTGCCTCCTTAAGATCAACTTCAAGAGAGCCGATCTTCGTTGTTAGTGCCCAAGACTTGTCGCTCGCATTCTTTCAGAGTTCAGTAAGCTCCTTCTCGAAATTTTTTTTTTGGATGTTGAAGCTCACGGAATCCTTCATATGCAAGCTTCGAAGGTGGGTGACTTCTTTAGTCTCCTCCAAAGCATTCTTCTGAGAGGCCTGAAGGTCGGCCTCAACCTTCTTCAATCTTTTTCTTATATGGTGGACTTCCTTCTTCAAACCCTTTATCAAAGGCTTGAATGAAACTCCTTGGGGTAAGGGGTCAGCGTCAGCCAGAGAAAGGAGGTTGTTGCCCTAGTTGTCGAAGGCATTTTGAATCACATGTAGTGCAGAGTGTAAAGAAAATAGGGATTTTCTTTCATTACTTCAAATATTTTTGATACATCAAAAAAAAGAGAGAAGAAAAGTACATAAATGTCAAAAGTTTAGATCTCGGGTGGCTTGCCCACTGGAGAGATTGGGACATTCTCAGCCACCTCCGACTCTCGAGTAGGCCCGGATGCTGCACTTGCAGGTTTTGAAACCTCCGAAGTAACTTTGATGGCATGGATAGGAGGGGCAACCTCGACATCAGCGTACGAAGGACCAGCTCTATTCCCTGGCTCCTCTATGAGGAGGTCCAGATCGATGTCAGGAAAGTTCTCGACGACCCGGCTCAAGCAGATCTAAAACCCTTCCAAGAAAGATTCCTGAGCAAAGACCATTTTGATGTCCTCCATATCTTTGGAGGACTTGAAGTCTTGCACGACCCTCTCCATAGCGGCGTTAACCTCCTCTAGTGCCTTCCTTCTTTCCTCCTTCTCTAGAGCTAGCTCGGCCCTCAGCTTCACCATCTCTTCGCGCTCCTCCCTTAACTCTTTCTGAAGGCATTCGACTTCAGACAAGTAGGTTTTTGAGGCTACCTTCAGAGCATCGGCCTCGGCCTGAGCCTTTTTGACCTCTGTACGAGCTTCCTCAAGGTCCTTGGAAGCTTTGGCCCATCTCTAATTTGCTGCCTCAGAGTGAGCAAAAAGATAGTATCCTAACTACAAAACAACAAGCGAGTCAGAATTCTAAAAGATCCCAACTTTAAAGCCCAAAGGGCATGAAGTCAAAATCAAAAGAAGCCACTTACCTCTAGGAAGCCAGTGAAGGACTCGTCGAACCTCTCAACTGAAGGAAAATCCTGATTTCTCGGACCAGATTCATTCAGATCTGATCGGATCAAGAGATATATTTCAAAAATTTTTCTCTTTGATCCAAATTAGATCTGAGATATTTCAGATCTAATTTTTATTATTTTAATAATTAAAATAAAATATGGATAAATTAAATCAGATTTAATTTACCTTGATGTAGGATAATTCTATTACCTGTTGATGATCATGTAAGCAGCGAAAGGTTCTGGATCTAGCCATGCAAGTGCCTGGCCTCTACTGATATCCACTCAGGCTGGATCTAGAGATCTTCTTCTTCTCTATTATGTCTCCAAAAATTAGATTTGAATCTAATTTGGAGGATCTTCAAAATAGCTTTTGAAGATCAACAGTTATCCTTTACAGCAGCGCAGCCTTCTAGTTTTCTATCGCCTTTCTCTCGCCTAGATTGCACCAACTGAGATCCCAAACTTCTTTGGGCATGGAGAGGAGAGGGAGAAGATGAACTTGGCATGGAGGAGGAAGAGAGGCAGCCTTGGGGCGTAGGGAATTGTGTTCACTTCTTGAGTTGGGTGCAGGGTCTTATTTATAGACTATGCGTGATCCAACTCCTCTTCATCCCAACTAATCACAACCCTTTATGAAATCAGATCTAAATCTGATTGGTGGGAATAGAGTCCCTTGGATTTATCCTTAGATGGTACCTAAGACCAGTTAAAGTTGGTTCTTAGGAGGAGTCTAATCGAAATCCAAAAAGAAGATGGAGTTCCTATCCAACAGAGACTCCTGGGTGCCTCAGCTCTCCAATAGGCGCCTTCCTCCTTGCCAGTTTCTAGTAGGGGGACAAGCCCCCACCAGCTCTCCAATAGGTGCATGACACATGGACAGAAGTCAAAGTATCAATGGTCAACATTTGACCAGTCAAAGATCAACTTTTGACCAAAGTCAAAGGACGAGAAATGGTAGGTGACCAAAAATGGAAGGTATTATCTTACAAAATAAACAACCTTTTTCTAACTTGAACAGACTCCAGTCAGACCAAGTGAAGGCCTCTGATCGAGCACAAACTCCTTTGGCTCAGTCAGGACAACTATTTATGATAGTAAAAAAAGAACATTAGATTCAATCAAGTGCTAGCATGATTTCCTTGAACCTAATTGAATCTCATTTAGATCATTTGAATTGGATCAGTTTGATTGATGATCACTAGATTTAAACCCTTGTTTATGTGACCTAGTTAGGTTCAGTTCTGTATGGTAATGGGATATGTCATGATCTCTATCATCGACATCATCGAAACTCCTTTCGATGGACCAGAACTCTTTTAATTCGAACAGTTAGAATGATCGATCATCAAAATTATTCTAATTGCTCCAAAAATCCACCAGTGACACCTAGCAGTATATGGTGGAAATCCATCAGAGCTGAATGCGAATCTCTTGATGCAGCTACCTGTGTGATTAAGTTTTTCTATCTTGAGCCTCAATCAGATTAGGGTTAAGGTGAACTCGTCAAACCCTAGTTTCTGTCATATGATGTAATCATTCGATTTAAGTCCGATGTGAAAACCTAGATAGAAAATCTTTCTATTATTTTACTCTGCCATGGTCATGGGCTTCTGGACTTGATTCTTATGATCATCATAAGGCTACTCCTCTACCACTGGGTAGATAGATTCCATCTTGATGCAATCCAGTTCCTACAATAAACATGCTATAGCCAACATACACCTCAGGATTCCGAATGGCTAGGAGACCAAGTTATGGTGTAGTCAAACTATAACACCCTCAAGGTGAACTATCGATGCACCTAGGTCAAAGAACCAGACACACCACTGCAGCATCGAGTCAGTCATCGACGAGAAGGTAGACTTCCTAATGACTGCTCGAGGTGGTCACGCTCAGTGCCCTCATTCTCTAACGAGTACCTATACTCTCACTCCGATGTCTCCACACCATAGACTCAAGACTCATCTACTAAAGAGAAGCGATTATACACCAACCTTCTGGATAAATCACTATCCTCGTGATGATCCTATGGTCGGGAGCATTTTATGAGTTAATAATGATTATTCATGTCTTAAATTTTCAACTCTTGAAAATATGAATCATCATTACCATTAACTCAATGGATGTATCATAGACACTAAATACACATATGTGATACAAAATAATCCATTTTATTGATTATAGTCAAAATTATAATTTTGCCCCTAGTAGTGTATAATAAGTGTTAGCCAATTCTGGCTTCTAGGGCACATATATCTAACAATCTCCCACTTGTCCTAAAGTCAATTGGCTACAAGTCTAAGTCCCATCTTCTCAAGGTTGGCTTCGATCTTTTGTTATCCCAACGGCTTTGTAAGTGGATCTGGCACATTGTCTATGGAGTCGACTCTCTTGACCTCGACGTAATCCTTCTCGAGATAATTGCGGATGAGATGGTATCGCCGCTCAATGTGCTTGAATTTCTGGTGAGACCTCGGCTCCTTAGCAAGAAGCTATGGTGCCATTGTTGTCGCAGTATAGAGGAATGGCATCTGATGGCATTACTCCAATTTTTGTAGCAAACTTTTTGTACCAGAATGCTTCCTTTGCAGCCCCTGATGCAGCGATATATTCTGCTTCCATGATGGAATCTGCTAATACGATTTGCTTGGAACTCTTCCAGCTGACAGTACCACCATTGCACACAAACAGACTCCCAGATGTTGACTTTCGATCATCTACATCGAACATGAAATCTGAGTCTGTGTATCCCTGGACTTGGAGTTTTCCATTACCAAAGACCAACATCATATCCTTAGTTCTTCTTAAGTACTTAAGGATACATTTCACAGAAGTCCAGTGTTCTTCACCTAAATTTGACTGATATCTGCTTGTGACACTCACAGCATGGGCTATATCAGGTCGTGTACATAGCATGGCATACATGAGGCTCCCTATTGCATAGAAGCATAAGGGATCTTGCTCATGCGTTCTATTTCCTCAGGTGTGCTAGGGCACATCTTCTTGGAAAGATGAATACCATGTCTGAAGGATATTAATCCCCTCTTAGAGTTTTCCATACTAAACCTCTTTAGTACTTTCTCTATGTACATCTTCTGTGAAAGTCCTAGCATCCTATTCGGTCTATCCCTATAGACCTTAATTCCTAGAATAAAGGATGCTTCACTTAGGTCTTTCATGGAGAATTCCTTGGACAACCATATTTTGACTGTCATCAACATGGGAATATCATTCCCAATAAGGAGGATGTCATCCACGTACAATACGAGGAAGACAACAGGACTCCACTAACCTTTTTGAAGACACACGATTTCTCTTCATTTTTGATGAAACCAAATATTTTGATCACATCATTGAAATGAGTGTTCCAGCTCCGAGATGCTTGCTTAAGTCCATATATGGACCTTTGTAGCTTGCAAACCTTGTGATCAGTATCACTGGATGTGAAACCTAGCGGCTGTTCCATATAGATATCTTCCTCAAGATATCCATTTAAGAATGCCGTTTTCACATCCATTTGCCATATTTCATAATCAAAATAGGCTGCAACGGCAAGCAATGTGCGGATGGATTTTAGCATAGCCACTAGGGAAAAGGTATCCTGATAGTCAATGCCTTCACGTTGACTATAACCTTTTGCCATTAGTCTAGCCTTGAATGTCTCCACATTTCCATCTGCACCAATCTTTCTCTTGAAGATCCATTTACACCCAATAGGTACTATACCTTCTGGTGGATCTACCAAGGTCCAAACTTGGTTTGAGTGCATCGAGTCAATTTCTGACCGCATTGTCGCTAGCCATTTCTCTAAGTCGATATCTGATATCGCTTCGTTGTAGATTTTGGGATCATTACCATGAGCACCATTACCTACGAGGAATATTTCCTCTACTTTCTCTGAAATAATATCCAAGTATTTTTCAAGGGGACGAAAAACTCTTTCCGATCTACGAGGTGGAGGAGGTAGTGTTTTTATTGGCTCAACCTAATTTGGTTCCAATTGGTCCTTAGTTCATTATACTTGTGAGACTTTCTCATCAAGCTTAATTTGCTTTTCAATGCCGCTATCTTGAATAAACTATTTTTCAAGAAAGATATGGCATGTCGACTCACAATCACATTGTGGTCTTCTGGAATGTAGAAATAGTTTCCTAATGACTCTTTAGGATATCCTATGAATCGAGCTCTAAAGGACCTAAACTCTAACTTGTCTGCTTGTTGTCTTTTGACATGAGCCAGACAACCCCAAATTTTGAGATGACTCAGACTTGGTTTCTTACTGTGCCATATCTCATACGGTGTGGTAGGAATGGTTTTAGAGGGAACCCTATTCAGTAGATAAATTGAAGTTAATAATGAGTGTCCCCAAAGAAAATCAGGAAGGTCTGTGAAGCTCATCATGGATCGAGACCATATCCAATAGAGTCCGATTTCTCCATTCTGAAATCCCATTGAGTTGAGGTGTTCCTGGTGGAGTCCATTGAGAGACTATGCCATTTTCCTTGAGATAGTCTAGGAATTCTCGGCTAAGGTATTCACCTCCTCGATCTGATCGAAGAACCTTAATGGGTTTTTCAGTTTATTTTTCTACTTCATGTCTGAATTCTTTGAACTTTTCAAAAGCTTCAGACTTATGTCTCATAAGATACACATACCCATACCTAGACAGATCATCGGTAAAGGTAATGAAGTAGACAAAATTGCCTCTAGCCGGCACATCAAATGGGCCGCACACATCAGTATGTACTAGGGCAAGGAGATCTGTGGCCCTTTCCCCATGTCCTACAAAAGGGAGTTTTAGTCATTTTGCCTTGAAGACAAGATTCACAAGTTGGATATGACTCGAAAGTCAACGGACTCAATAGCCCATTTTTCTCCAATTTGTTGATCCTATCTTCTGCTATATGACCTAATCTCAGGTGCCATAGATATCTATCATTTGGACTATCCCTAGGTCGTTTGGCATTCACGTTTTGCTCGATAGTTAGAATAGGTACATCAATATGTAGCTGATAAAGACCATTTAATAAGAAAAACCATTTGCAATTTTATTTCTTTCATAAAGAATGTTACAATGGTCCTTAAAGAAGGTAATCACATAGCCTTCTAGTGCTAAGCATGAAACAGAAATCAAATTCCTGCTAGCTGCAGGCACATAATAACAGTCTTTCAAAACTAAGTCTAAACCAGATGGTAATCAAAGAGGGTATGTTCCCACCTACCACTGCAGCAACTTTTGCTCCATTACCGACACGTAGGATCATGTCTCCATCCCTCAGCCTCCTGCTATCCTCAAGATCCTGCATGGAAGTGCACAGATGAGCACTAGAACCAGAGTCAAGCACCCAACTGGATGCAGAAGAAATCATAAGGTTAGACTCAATAACGAGCATACCTCCAGAAGGACCTTCCTTCTTGTTCTTTAGGGTGGCCAGGTAAGTAGGCAGTTCTGCTTTCCAGTGGCCATCGCTGTTGCAATGGAAACACTTTCCTTTGGTTAGCGGCCTTCTTCTTCGGCTTCTGCCTTCTTCTTCTTTTCCTCCCTTCCACCTTCTGCTTTTTTCGCAGACTTCTTTTTCTTTTTTAGAAGACTTTCTTTTGGAAGAAGTCCATTCCATAGCAAGAACTGAGCCTTTAGAACCTTTCATAGAAAGCTCAGCGTGACCAGCATGTTCATTAATTCGGTCCAAGGAATTTTGAAGTTTATGCATGTGGTAATTCATGATGAATTGCCCATATGCATCAGTCAAGGATTGCAGAATAATATCGTTCTGCAGATCCAAGTCTAACTTCACACCGAGCTTCTCAAGCTCTTCCAAGTCCTTGATCATCATCAGACAGTGATCTTGGACTGACTGCCCATCACGCATCTTAGCCTTAAAAAGTCATTTCGTGACTTGATACTTTGGCTGCGCGACTCTGTTCACCAAACATCTCCTTGCAGGTGAGCCAACATTTTGGCGAGCAGTCCCGATATCTTCATGTTGGCGCTGGAGCTCATCAGACATCGAGCCCAACATGTAATATCTGGCCTTATTATCTTCGTCTATCCATTTTTTCAGAGACGCTCTCTGTTCAGTGGATGGACGGACTGGTAAGGTGGGAGGGTCCTGGTCCAATAACATGGGTTAACTTCTCTGAAAACCCAAAATGAATTTTGTAGTTCCTGAAGCCAATCTTTATAATTGGGTTCGGTCAGTCTATGTGTGTCCAGGATACGTGCTAATGGGTTGGACGCAGACATTTTCTTGTAGAGAGTCAAAGATTCTAGTTAGATACTGTAATTATGACTTGACCAATTTATTTAGGAATTTTATTTTTAAACAAATTAGCTTTCCCACTATTTTTTTGGATCCCTACACTCCCTCTGTAGAGATGCAAAAATCTCCATGATTAATGATTTCTAGTGGGTGGTGCGGTCTCACCAACTGACTCATCACCTCACCTAACAGTTATTGGTGATGGGTTAGCCAATGAGTGAACAACTCTTGTTCAATGATTCTCTAATCATGGTGCACCCAAACTTGGTCTCTCTAATTCATGAATCTCACCGTATCCAAAATATTGATCCACTCCTTAGTTAAGTCAGACCCACCATTTGCACAGACTGGATTCCTAATTGAGTCTCTCACCGTATCCAGAATATTGAGCCCAACTCATCCTCCAGCCCATAGCATCCAATGCCTAATAGACATGGTTGCATCTTTCCCGATGCAACTGAGCCACTGTATCCAGCCGAGAACAATCAACCCCGGAAGGGCCCGCACATCTACAATGGTGGAAGACCTCAGACTTAATCTTTTCTTAGGGAAGAATTGATTCAGGTCTCATTAAACTAGACTTGGTCATAGTCATAACAATTATGACTAACCTAGTGGCATGGGTTAGCTCGGATTATTGACCACCTCAAATCAGAACTGAGTCAACAGATATGGCCAGGTAAGTGAGACCGGTGGAAGGGATATGCCATTAACTCGTACAAGAATGCATTCAGGTCGAGTAGCTTCCAATTAAAAACCAGTCGGTCGTATGTGCCAAACTTACCTTAGACACCAAATTATTGAGCCAGAACCAATTGGGTTAGCCTACAATCCAGACTCTAACCTCTGAGCCTAATTAGGTCTTGCTTGATCGTGACTCGATCTTGACCCAGACTTAATCCTATTAGGCTGGTCAATTTAAGCATTGTTGATCCCATCTAACCAACTCTTGATTCGGTTTGATCAACCGCTTAGACCTAATTGAGCTACCCAAGCCCGAACCCAGTATTATGAATATGTCTTAGATCTAAAATTCTCAATTTTAGACCTAATTAATATTTCATAATCTTAATTCTTAATTAAGTAGGGTTCATAAACAAAATATGTACAATAAATCCTAGGGTTTCAGGATCTAGGGTTTTGCAGAAAGTAAGTTTTGGAGTTTTTGATTAAGGATGAACACGCAGCACCCCTACACGTCATAAGAACACCCCATCGAATGGGAAGGAGAGGGCCTTTAAATCCTTCTTCGTTCTTATGATCGGACGGCCAAGAGGAATGCCTTAATCAGGAACATGTAATACTACAAAACAGTTTTAGATCTATATCATATATCTCATATATAAAATTAGATCTAATCATGGCATATTTTTGCATACATCTCATGTATCAATCATGCATATTTTTTAGATCTAAATTATCTCATAATAATCTAAAAAAATTATAGATTTAAATTGATCTAATCAAAATAAATTCTAATCTAGATAATTATGTAGAACTATTCTACAACTAGTCTAGACATGCATCTATCATATCTCATATGATATTTAAAATTAAATAATTTTTATTTGTTATTTTTTAGATGTTATTATAAATATTATAATATCAAAAAATAGTAAATAAATAGATCTAAAATATAATTTAATCAAATTAAATCAAAACATGCAAGACTATTCTATAGAACTATTCTATTTTAGAACTAGTCATGCATATTTTCTAATCTTAGATCCAAATCATTTAATTTTAATTTTTTCTGATTTCAGATCTGATCACATCTCATGTGACATCTAAAATCATTATTTTTTGATTAAAATAAATTTAAAATTAGATCTAAATACTTTTAGAACCTTGGCTCTGATACCAGTTGAAGGAAAATCCTGATTTTTCGGTCCAGGTTCGTTCAGATCTGATCAGATCAAGAGATATATTTCAAAAATTTTTCTCTTGATCTTAATTAGATCTTGATATGTTTCAGATCTAATTCTTATTATTTTAATAAATAAAATAAAATAAGATAAATTAAATCAAATTTAATTTACCTGATTTGGGTAATCCTATTACCCTGTTGATGATCCTGTTTGCAGCGGAAGGTTCTGGATCTTAGCCACGCAAGCGCCTGGCCTCTACCGATATCCACTCAGGGTTGGATCTGGAGATCCTCTTCTTCTCTATCACACCTCCAAAAATCAGATCTGGATCTGATCTGGAGGATCTTCAAAACTCTTTTGAAGATCTGCAGTCGTCCTTTGCAGCAGCGCAGCCTTCTTGCTTTTGATCGCCTTTCTCTTGATCTGATTGCACCAACTAAGATCCAAAACTCTTTGGACGTGGAGAGGAGAGAGGAGAAGAGACTTGGCATGGAGGAGGAGGGGAGAGGCAGCCTTGGGGCGTGGGAATTGTGATTCACTTAGGATTGAGTTGGGCGCAGGGTCTTATTTATAGACTATTGCGTGATCCAACTCCTCTTCCTTCCCAACCAATCACAACCCTTTGTGAAATCAGATCTAAATCTGATTGGTGGAATAGAGACCCCTGGATTCCTCCTTAGAGGGCGCCTAAGACCAGTCAAACTTGGTTCTTAGAAGAACTCTAATTGGAATCCAAAAAGGAGATGGAGTCCTTGTCCAACAAGGGACTCCTAGGCGCCTCCTAAACTTGGGCACACGCCGCCTAGTTGGCGTGCGCCCTTCCTTGCCAGGTTCTGGCAGGGGACAAGGCCCCCACCAGCTCTCCAATAGGTGCATGACATGTGGTCAAAAGTCAAAGTATCAATGGTCAACGTTTGACCAGTCAAAGGTAGACTTTTGACCAAAGTCAAAGAACAAGAAATGGCAGGTGACCAAAAATGGCAGGTAATGTCTTACAAAATAAGACAACCTTTTCTGACTTGGACAACCTCCAGTCAGACCATATGAAGGCCTCTGATTGAGCACAAACTCCTTTGGCTCAGTCAGGACAACTTATTTATGATAGTAAAAGAAGAACGTTAGGTTCAATCGAGTGCTAGCACGATTTTCCTTGAACCTAATTGAATCTCATTCAGATCAATTGAACTAGATCAGTTCAATTGATGATCACCAGATTCAAACCCTTGTTTGTGTGACCCAGTTAGGTTCAGTTCTGTATGGTAATGGGATATGTCATGATCTCTATCATCGACATCATCGAAACTCCTTTCGATGGATCAGAACTCTTCTGATTCGAACAGCTAGAATGATCGATCATCTAAATCATTCTAATTGCTCCCAAAATCCACCAGTGACACCTAGCAGTATATGGTGGCAACCCATCAGAGCTGAATGCGAACCTCTTGGTGCAGCTACCTGTGTGATTAAGTTCTTCTATCTTGAGCCCCGATCAGATTAGGGTTAAGGTGAAACTCGTCAAACCCTAGTCTCTGTCATATGATGTAATCATTCGATTCGAGTCCAATGTGAAAATCTAAATAGAAACTCTTTCTATTATTTCACTCTGCCATGGCCATGGGCTTCTGGACTTGATTCTCATGATCATCATAGGGCTGCTCCTCTACCACCGAGGTAGATAGATTCCATCTTGATGCAATCCAGTTCCTACAATGAACATGCTATAGCCAACATACACCTCAGGGTTCCATATGGCTAGGAGATCGAGTAATGGTGTAGTCAAACTATAACACCCTCAAGGTGAACTATCCGATGCATCTCAGGTCAAAGAACCAGACACACTACTGCAGCATCGAGTCAGTCATTGACGAGAAGGTAGACTTCCCTAATGACTACTCGAGGTGGTCACGCTCAGTGCCCTCGTTCTCTAACGAGTACCTGTACTCTCGCTCCGGTGTCTCCACACCGTAGACTAAAAGAAGAAGAAGATCTAATGAGGCCACCCCTTCTGCTCTGTTTAGCAAGAATGAAGTTATTGGAGAAAGAATGAAGTAAGGCTCTCAGGCGAAGAAAGCTGAACTGATGCAGTGTAGAAGTTTAAGAGCTCTCAAGGAGAGGCATGTCTATAGTCCGAAGTCAACGATATTCTTACATTAGATGACCCCAGAGGTCGTTCAGTTGCTGATGGAGGGGAGTGCCTTACCCCACATTATAAAGAGGATGTGCTAGAAGGACGATGTTGATGTTAGAATATATGTGTCTAGAAGTCACAAAATTGGTTGAGTACTTTGTAATTATCAACTTCATAGGAGGTAACACATTATCATTTTGACTATAATCAATAAATGGGTTACGTTTTTCTTCACTTATGTGATATTGTGAATCTGTGAAATAAGCATTCTTATAAAGTTAAGTGGTAATGAATCACCCATATCATATCTTTCAAGAGTTGAAAATTTAAGATGAATAATCATTATTAACTCATAAAATCGCTATACCAGACCAATCAGATCATGAATGAGGATGGTGATTGATTTGAAAGGTTGGTGTAAGTCACAATCACTTCATTTAAGTAGATTTGAGTCTA
>QRFJ01007663.1:0-32662 GCA_006176705.1 Cocos nucifera
ACATTGCAGAGTGAAATAATTAGAAAGAGTTTCTATTTAGATTTTCACATTGGACTCGAATCGAATGATTACATCATTATGACAGAGACTAGGGTTTGACAAGTTCACCTTAACCCTAATCTGATCGGGGCTCAAGATAGAAGAACTGAATCACACAGGTAGCTGCACCAAGAAGATTCGCATTCAGCTCTAATGGTTGCCACCATATCACTGCTAGGTGTCACTGATGGATTTTGGGAGCAATTAGAATGATTTAGATGATCGATCATTCTAGCTGTTTCGAATCAGAGAGTTCTGATCCATCGAAAGAGTTTCGATGATGTTTCTATGATAGAGATCATGACATATCCCATTACCATACAGAACTGAAACCTAACTGGGTCACACAAACAAGGGTTTGAGTCTGTGTGATCATCAATTGAACTGATTCTAGTTCAATTATCTGAATGAGATTCAATTAGGTTCAAGGAAATCGTGCTAGCACTCGATTGAACCTAACGTTCTTCTTTTACTATCATAAATAATTGTCCTGACTGAGCCAAAGGAGTTTGTGGCTCAATCAGAGGCCTTCATATGGTCTGACTGGAGGTTGTCCAAGTCAGGATAGGTGTCTTATTGTAAGACATTACCTGCCATTTTTGGTTCACCGCCATTTCTTGTTCTTTGACTTTGGTCAAAAGTTACCTTTGACTGGTCAAACGTTGACCATTCACCCTTTGACTTTTGACCACATTCATGCACCTATTGGAGAGCTGGTGCGGGCTTGTCCCCCTACCAAAAACCTGCAAGGAGAAGGGCGCAGCCAAGGGTGGCGCGAGCCCAAGTAGGAGGCGCCTAGGATCCTTGTTGGACAAGGACTCCACCTCCCTTTAGGATTCCAATTAGAGTTCTACTAAGAATCCAGTTTGACTGGTCTTAGGCGCCCTCTAAGGAGGAATCCAGGGTCTCTTTTTCAACCAATCAGATTAGATCTGATTACAAAAGGGTTGTGATTGGTGAGAGGAGAAGAGTTGGATCACGCTTAGTCTATAAATAAGACCCTGCGCCCAACCCTAATTCCAAGCTCAAAGTCTTATTGAAAGAAGATTCCCACGTCCAAGGCTGCCTTCCCCTCCTTCTCCACGCCATACTCTCTTCTTCCCCTTTGCTCTCCACGTCCAAAAGTGTTTGGACTTAGTTTGGTGCGATTCAGATCAAGGAAATGGCGATCAAAGCAAGAAGGCTGTTGCTGCTGCAAAAGGACGACTGCAGATCTTCAAAAGAGTTTTGAAGATCCTCCAGATCAGATCCAGATCTGATTTTGGAGGTGTGATAGAGAAGGAAGAGGTTCTCCAGATCCAAACCCGAGTGGATTACGGTATGAGGCCAGGCGCTTCTGGCTGAGATCCAGAACCTTCCGCTGCAATCAGGCATAATCTACAGGGTAATTGGATTACCCAAATCAGGTAAATTGAATTTGATTTAATTTATCTTCTTTTATTTTATTTATTAAAATAATAAGAATCAGATCTGAAACATATCAAGATCTGATAAGGTCAAGAGAAAATTTTTGAAATATATCTCTTGATCTAATCAGATCTGACGAACCTGACCGGGAAATCAGGATTCCCTTCAGGAGAAGCGGACCGAAGATGGGGGAAAGAGGGGGGCTAAGGGAAGGGTGGGGACTGGGTGGGGGTGGCGGGAGGGGCAGCTGAAGATTGGGGGCTGGGGGGTGGCAGGATAGCGGGGAGGGGCGACCAGGGATGGGTAAGGAGGGTGGCGGGGGGAGGGTGAAGGATGGGGCTAGGTGGGGGTGGTGGTGGCAGCGAGGAGCGACCGGAGATTTGGGGGGAAGGAGGGCGGTCGGTGGGGTGGTTGGGGGTTGTAGGCCGGGTGGGTGGTGGTGGGTGGCAGGGAGGGGCGGCCGAGGATGGAGGGAGGGAGAAGGACGTGTGGCGCTGGCCGAGGGGGAAGGAGGGGCGGTACCAGTCGGGAGGGAAGAAGCCTCACAGATATTGGAGAGGACGGGGAGAGACAGAGAGAGAGCACGCATGAAAGAAAAGTAGAAAAAATTTGAAGATTTTTAACCTAACCTATGGCAGCAGTTATCGAACTACTGCCATAGATCTATAGCAGTAATTCTATAACCATTGTCATAGATCTATAGCAGCGATTTTTGATAACCACTATCGTAAGCTGAAAATAATTTTTTTTTATTTTTTCTCTAAATATTGTATAATTTTAAAATTTGATGCCCATCTTCACCATTCATTATCTAAATAATTTTCATTAGAGTGTCATCGCAAAAGGTCGCCTTGATCTGATGGTCCAAGCTTCATCGATTAGAAAAATTTGATTTGATGATCATGAATGATAATATGATGATCCGATAGATGAGACCTCTGATGGATCCAAAAACTTGCAACAATGACCTCGATGATGTTGTAGTATACTATCAAAGTTTCACTTTAATCGTATATCATTATCATGATCAATTTAGTATGGAATGATTTCGATCGTTAAATTAGAAACAAACGATCAAAGGATTAAACGAGATTCGATTATGAGATAATTTTATAGTTAAATGATCTTTGTTATAATTTTAAATATTTTATATGACGATGATAGTAAAATTCAAATCATTTTCATATAAACTGTTTGAAGGGAAAATCAGATTTTTCGGATCAGGTTCGTTCAAATCAGATTAGATCGAGAGGCATATTTCAAAAATTTTTTCTTATATCTAATTCAGATCTGACACTTTTAGACCTAATTTTATGATCTGATAAATAAAAAAATTAAATTAAATTAAATCTAAATTATTATTATCTTGTTTGCTGGGTAATTCGATTATCCTTTGATGATCCTGCTGATTGCCTGAGGTTCTGGATCTAGCCATGCAAGTGCCAGACCTCTACCGATATCCACTCAGACTGGATCTAGAGATCTTCTCCTTTATCATGTCTCCAAAAATCAGATCTGGATCTGATTTGGAAGATCTTCAAAACTTCTTTCAAAGATCTGCTGTCGTCTCTGCAGCAGTGCTGCCTTCTTCCTTTTCTCGTCAGCCTTTCTTGCCTGGATCGCATGAAACTGAAGCCCAACTTTCCTTGGGCGTGGAGATGAGAGAGAGGATTAGAAGATGGCATGGAGGAGGGGGAGGGGCAGCCTTGGGGTGTGGGAAATCTCTAGGAAAATCTCTCTTAAAGTGGGGCGCAGATAGGATTTATTTATAGACCTTGCTGCAGCATGCAGTGCCACATCTTCCTGACCAATCACGCTGCTTCGTGCAATCAGATCTAAATCTGATTGGTGGGATGACATCACCTGATCCAATCAGATAAGATCCCCACTAATTCATCCTTAGATGGCACCTAAGACTGGTCAATGGATCTTTGGCTAGGGGTCATCTAAGTTGGAATCCAAGAAGCAACCTGGAGTCCCATGTCCAACAAGGGACTCCAAGCATCCCTATCCAACTTGGGCGCACGCCATCCCTTGGTGTGCACCCTTCATCCTTTCCAAAATTCTGGCAATAAGGGGACAAGCCCCTATCCAGCTCTCCAATAAGGTGCATGACATATTGGCAGATAAAAGTCCAAGGGTCATGGTCAAAGACCAGTCAAAGGTAACTGTTTGACCAAAGTCAAAGGACAAGAATTAGCAGGTGATGTAAAATGGCAGGTGACCAAAAATGTCAGGTCAAATTTATCTCATAAATTAAGACAACCCTTTTCTGATCTTGGACAAGCCTCCAGTCAGACCATATAAAGGTACTCTGAGTTGAGCACAAACATCCTTTGGCTCAGTCGAGGACAACTCTTAATGATAATTAAAAGGAAGAACGTTAGGCTCAATCGATCTGCTAGCACGATTTTCTTGAACCTAATTGAATCTCATTCAAATCAATTGAACTGGGTTAGTCTAATTGATGATCATCCAAATCCAAACCCTTGTTTGTGTGACTCCAGTTAGGTTTAGTTTTGTATGATAATGGGATATGTCATGATCTCTATCATTGACATCATCGAAACTTCCTTTCGATGGATCAGAACTCTTCTGATTCAAACAACTAGAATGATCGATCATCTAAATCATTCTAATTGCTCCCAAAATCCATCCAGTGACACCTAGCAGTATATGGTGGCAACCCATCAGAATTGAAAATGCGAACCTCTTGGTGCAGCTATCCTGTGTGATTAGAGTTCTTCTATCTTGAGCCCTGATCAGATTAGGGTTAAGGTGAACTCGTCAAAGCCCTAATTTCTATCATATGATTTAATCATTCGATTCAAGTCCGAATGTGAAAACCTTAAATAGAAACTCTTTCTATTATTTCACTCTCTGCCATGAACCATGAGCTTATGGACTTGATTCTCATGATCATCATAGGGCTGCGCTCCTCGTACCACCAAGGTAGATAGATTCCATCTTGATGCAATCCAATTCCTACAATGAACATGCTATAGCCAACATACACCTCAGGGTTTCGATATGGCTAGGAGACCGAGTAATGGTGTAGTCAAACTATAACACCCTCAAGGTGAACTGCCGATGCATCTCAGGTCAAAGAACCAGACACACTACTGCAGCATCGAGTCAGTCATTGACGAGAAGGTAGACTTCCTAATGACTACTCGAGGTGGTCACGCTCAGTGCCCTCATTCTCTAACGAGTACCTATACTTTCGCTCCGATGTCTCCACACCGTAGACTCAAGACTCATCTACTAAAGAGAAGCGATCGTACACCAACCTTCCGGATCAATCACCATCCTCGTGATGATCCTATGGTCGGGAGCTGTTTATGAGTTAATAATGATTATTCATGTCTTAAATTTTCAACTCTTGAAAATATGAATTATCATTACCATTAACTCAAAGGATGTATCACAGACACTAAATACACATGTGTGATAGAAAATAACCCATTTTATTAATTATAGTCAAAATTATAATTTTGCCCCTAGAAGTGTATTACAAGTGTCAGCCAATTCTGGCTTCTAGGGCACATATATCTAACAATCTCCCACTTGTCCTAAAGCCAATTGGCTACAAGTCTAAGTCCCATCTTCTCAAGGTGGGCTTCGATCTTCTGTTGGCCCAACGGCTTTGTAAGTGGGTCTGCCACATTATCTGCGGAGTTGACTCTCTTGACCTCGAATGTAACCTTTCTCAAGGTAATCGCGGATGAGATGGTATCGCCGCTCAATGTGCTTGGACTTCTGGTGAGACCTCGGCTCCTTAGCAAGGGCTATGGCGCCATTGTTGTCACAGTAAAGAGGAATGGCATCTGATGGCATTACTCCAATTTCTGCAGCAAACTTCTTGTACCAGAATGCTTCCTTTGCAGCCTCTGATGCAGCGATATATTCTGCTTCCATGGTGGAATCTGCTATCACAGTTTGCTTGGAACTCTTCCAGCTGACAGCTCCACCATTGCACACAAACAGACTTCCAGATGTCGACTTTCGATCATCTATATCAGGACATGAAGTTCGAGTCTGTGTATCCTTGGACTTGGAGTTCTCCATTACCAAAGACCAACATCATATCCTTAGTTCTTCTCAAGTACTTAAGGATACATTTCTCATAGAAGTCCAGTGTTCTTCACCTGGATTTGACTGATATCTGCTTGTGACACTCACAGCATGGGCTATATCAGGTCGTGTACATAGCATGGCATACATGAGGCTCCCTATTGCAGAAGCATAAGGGATCTTGCTCATGCGTTCTATTTCCTCAGGTGTGCTAGGGGCACATCTTCTTGGAAAGATGAATACCATGTCTGAAGGGTACTTAATCCCCTCTTAGAGTTTTCCATACTAAACCTCTTTAGTACTTCCTCTATGTACATCTTCTATGAAAGTCCTAGCATCCTATTCGGTCTATCTCCTATAGACCTTAATTCCTAGAATAAAGGATGCTTCACCTAGGTCTTTCATAGGAGAATTCTTTAGATAACCACATTTTGACTGATGGTCAACATGGGAATATCATTCCCAATAAGGAGGATGTCATCCACGTACAATACGAAGGAAGACAACAGCGCTCCCACTGATCCCTTTTTGAAGAACACATGGTTCCTCCTTCATTTTTGATGAAACCAAATAATTTGATCACATCATTGAAATAAGTGTTCCAGCTTCCGAGATGCTTGCTTAAGTCCATATATGGACCTTTGCAGCTTGCAAACCTTGTGATCAGTATCACTGGATGTGAAACCTAGCGGCTGTTCCATATAGATATCTTCCTCAAGATATTCCATTTAAGGAATGCACCGTTTTCACGTCCATTTGCCATATTTCATAATCGAAAATAGGCTGCAACAACAAGCAATGTGCGGATGGATTTTAGCATAGCTACTGGCGAAAAGGTATCCTGATAGTCAATGCCTTCGTACGTTGAACTATAACCTTTTGCCACTAGTCTAGCCTTGAATGTCTCCACATTCCCATCTGCACCAATCTTTCTCTTGAAGATCCATTTACACCCAATAAGGTACTATACCTTCTGGTGGATCTACCAAGGTCCAGACTTGGTTTGAGTGCATCGAGTCAATTTCTGACTTCATTGCCTCTAAGCCATTTCTCGGAGTCGATATCTGATATCGCCTCGTTGTAGGTTTTGGGATCATCACCATGAGCACCCATTACCTATGAGGAACATTTTCTCTACTTCCTCTTTTGAAATAATACCTAAGTATCTTTCAGGGGGATGAGAAACTCTTTTCCGATCTACGAGGTGGAGGTAGTGAAGTGTTCTTATTGGCTCAACCTGATTTGGTTCCAATTGGTCCTTAGCTCGTTACTCTTGTGAGACTTTCTCATCAAGCTTAATCTGCTTTCCAATGCCGCTATCTTGAATAAACTATTTTTCAAGAAAAATGGCATGTCGACTCACAATCACATTGTGGTCTTCTGGAATGTAGAAATAGTATCCTAATGACTCTTTAGGATATCCTATGAAATCGAGCTCTGAAGGACCTAAACTCTAACTTGTCCGCTTGTTGTCTTTTGACATGAGCCGGACAATCCCCAAATTCTGAGATGACTCAGACTTGGTTTCTTACCATGCCATATCTCATACGGTGTGGTAGGAACAGTTTTTAGAGGGAATCCCTATTCAGTAAGTATATTGAAGTTAACAATGAAATGTCCCCAAAGAAAATCAGGAAGGTCTGTGAAGCTCATCATGGATCGAACCATATCCAATAGAGTCCGATTCTCCATTCTGAAACTCCGTTGAGTTGAGGTGTTCCTGGTGGAGTCCATTGAGAGACTATGCCATTTTTCTTGAGATAGTCTAGGAATTTTCCGGCTAAGGTATTCACCTCCTCGATCTGATCGAAGAACCTTAATGGGTTTTCCAGTTTGCTTTTTCTACTTCATGTCTGAATTCTTTGAACTTTTCAAAAGCTTCAGACTTATGTCTCATAAGATACACATACCTATACCTAGACAAATCATCTGTGAAGGTTATGAAGTAGACAAAGTTGCTTCTAGTCGGCACATTAAATGGGCCGCACACATTAGTATGTACTAAGGCAAAAAGATTTGTGGCCCTTTCCTCAGGTCCTACAAAAGGGAGCTTAGTCATTTTGCCATAAAGATAGGATTCACAAATTGGATATGACTCAGAAATCAACGGACTGAATAGCCTGATTTTTTCCAATTTGTTAATCCTATCTTCTACTGTATGACCTAGTCTTAGGTGCTGTAGATACCTACCATTTGGACTATCCTTAGGTCATTTCATAGTATTCACATTTTGCTCGATATTAAAAATAAATACATCAATATATAACTGATAAAGACCGTTAATAAGAAAACCACTTGTAATTTTATTTCTTTCATAAAGAATATTACAATGGTCCTTAAGAAAACTAATTACATAGCCTTCTAATGCAAGGCAAGAAATAGAAATTAAATTCCTACTTGCTGCAGGCACATAATAATAGTCTTTTAACACTAAGTCTAAACTAGATGATAGTCGAAGAGAATATGTTCCCACGGTCATGGCAGCAACTCTTGCTCCATTTTCGACGTGCAGGATCATCTCACCATCCCTCAGCCTTCTGCTATCCTCAAGACCCTGCATAAAAGTGCATAAGTGAGCACTACAATTAGAGTCAAGCACCTAATTGGATGTAGAAGAAACCATAAGGTTAGACTCAATAACAAGCATACCTCCAGAAGGACCTGCCTCCTTATTTTTCAGGGTGGCCAAGTATGTAGGGTAGTTCCGCTTTCAGTGGCCGTTATTGTTATAATGAAAACACTTTTCTTTGTTAGTGGCCTTCTTCACCTCTGCCTTTTTCTTCTTTCCTTCTTCCACCTTATGCTTTTTCGTAGACTTCTTCTTCTTTCTAAAAGACATTCTCTTAGAAGAAGTTCATTCCATAGCAAGCACTGAGCCTTTAGAACCTTTCATGGAAAGCTCAGCGGTAACCAGCATGTTCATAAGTTCAATCAGGAAATTTTAAAGTTTATGCATATGGTAGTTCACGATGAACTGTCCATATGCATCAGTCAAGGATTGCAGAATTATATCATTCTACAGATTCAAGTCAAACCTCACTTCGAGCTTCTCAAGCTTTTTCAAGTCCTTGATCATCATCAGACAATGATCTTGGACTGACTGCCATCATGCATCTTAGCCTTGAACAGTCGTTTAGTGACTTGATACTTGGCTGTGTGACTCTATTCATCAAACATCTCCTATAGGTGAGCCAACATTTGGTGAGCCATTCTGATATCTTCATGTTGGCACTAAAGTTCATCAGACATCGAGCCCAACATATAGTATCTGGCCTTGTTATCATCATCTGTCCACTTATCCAAAGTGCTCTCTACCCAACGGATGGACGAGCTAGTAAGGTGGGAGGGTCTTGATCCAATATATGAGTTAACTTCTGAGAACTGAAAATGATTTTGAAGTTTCGAAGCCAATCATTATAATTTAGTCCAGTCAGTCTATGGGTGTTCAGGATTCATGCTAATGGATTGGATGCAGACATTTTCCTATAGAGAGTCAAAATTTCTAGTTAGATATTATAATTAAAACTTAACCAATTTATTTAGAAATTTTATTTTTAAATAAATTAGCTCTCACTATTTTCTTGGATCCCTACACTTTTCCTGTAGAGATGCTAAAATCTCCATGATTATCGATTTCTAGTGGATGGTGCAGTCCCACTAACTTACTCATCACCTCACCTAACAGTTATTGGTGATGGGTTAGCCAATGAGTGAACAACTCTTGTTCAATGATTCTCTAATCATGGTGCACCCAAACTTGGTCTCTAATTCATGAATCTCATCGTGCCCAGAATATTGATCCACTTCTTAGTTAAGTCAGACCCACCATCTGCACAGATTGGATTTCTAATTGAGTCTTTCATCGTATCCAAAATATTGAGGCCAATCCATCCTCCAGCCCATAGCATCCAATGCCTAATAGACATGGTTGCATCTTTCTGATGCAATTGAGCCACTATAACCAACCAAGAATAATCAAACTCGAGAAGAGCCCGCACATCTACAATGGTGGAAGACCTTAGACTTAATCTTTTCTTAGGGAGATTTGATTTAGGTCTCATTAAACTAGACTTGACATAGTCATAATCATTATGACTAACCTAGTGGCATGGGTTAGCTCAGATTATTGACAATCTCAGATCAAAACTGAGCCAACAAATATGACCAGGTAAGTAAGATCGATGAAAGGAATATGCCATTGACTTGACAAGAACGCATTCAAGTCGAGTAGCTTCCAATTAAAAACTAGTCGGTCATATCTGCCAAACTTATCTTAGACACCAAATTATTGAGCCAGAACCAATCAGGTTAGCCTACAATCTAGACTCTAACCACTGAGCCTAATTAGGACATAGCTTGATCGATCACTCAAGTGACTCGATCTTGACCCAAACTTAATCCTATTAGACTGGTCAATTTAAGCACTGTTGATCCCATCTAACCAACTCTTGATTCAGTTTGATCAACCGCTTAGACCTAATTGAGCTACCCAAGCCCAAACCCAATTTTATGAACATATCTTAGATCTGAAAATTCTTAATTTTAGATCTAATATGTTTCATAATCTTAATTCTTAATTAAGTTTAGAATTCATAAACAAAATATGTAAATAAGATCCTAGAATTTCAGGATCTAGGATTTTGCAAAAAATAAGTTTTCAATTTTTGATTAAGGATGAACGCGCAGCATCCCTACACATCATAAGAACACCCCATCGAATATGAGGAAAGAGTCTTTAAATCCTACTTTGTTCTTATGATCGGATGGCCAAGGAGAACGCTTTAATCAGAAATACAACTAGTCTACAAAACTAATTAGATCTAAGCATATATCTCATATAAAAATTGATCTAATTAAAATATGTTTTGCATCCATCTCATGTATCATATCATGTATATTTTTTAGATCTAAATTATCTCATAATCATCTAAAAAATTAAATTTAAATTTGATCACATCAAATAAAATTTAATCTAGACCCCTTTGTAGAACTATTCTACAACTAGTCTAAACATGCAACTATCATATCTCATATGAAAAAATTAAATTAAATTTATTTTTTATTTTTAGATCTGATTATAATATTTATAAGATTAAAAATAGAAAATAAATAGATCTTAAAATCATATTTAATCAAATAAAAATTATGATTATACAAGACTACACATAAAATAATTCTATTCCTAGTGTAGTTATGTATCTCATATATTTTAGATCTAGATTAATTAATTTTTAATTATTTAATTTTTTAATTTTAGATCTAATCATATCTCATGTGATATTTAAAATTATTAATTTATCAAATTAAATTAGATCTAAATAAATTTTATGCAACCTAGCTCTGATACCAGTTGAATGAAAAAATCAGATTTTCTGGGTCAGGTTCGTTCAAATTAGATTGGATCGAGAGGCATATTTCAAAAATTTTTTCTTAGATGTAAATCAGATCTGACACTTTTCAAATTTAATTTTATGAACTAATGAATAAGAAAATTAAATTAAATTAAATCTAAATTAATGTTACCTTGTTTCCTGGGTAATCTAATTATCCTTTGATGATCCTACTGATTGCCTGAGGTTCTAGATCTAGCCACGCAAGCGCCTGGCCTCTACCGATATCTACTCAGACCGGATCTAGAGATCTTCTTCTTCTTTATCACATCTCCAATAATTAGATCTGGATCTGATTTGTAGGATCTTGGAAACTCCTTTCGAAGACCTACTGTTGTCTCTGCAGTAGTGCTACCTTCTTCCTTTTCTCGTCAACCTTTTCTTGCCTGGATCGCACCAAACTGAAGCCCAACCTCCCTTGGGCATGGAGAGGAGAGAGAGGATCAGAAGATGGCATGGAGGAGGGATAGGGGCAGCCTTGGGGTGTGGCTAGGAAAAGCTCTCTTAAAGTGGGGTGCAGATAGCGTTTATTTATAGACCCTGCTGCGCCATGCAGTGCCACATAATCCCCACCAATCACGCTGCTTCGTGCAATCAGATCTAAATTTGATTTATGGGATGATATAATCTGATCCAATTAGATGAGAGCCCCATTGATTCATCCTTAGATGGTGCCTAAGACTGGTCGAAGTCTATGGCTAGGGGTCATCTAAGTTGAATCCAAGAAGCGACCTGGAGTCCCATCCACATGGGACTCCAGGCGTTCCTATCCATGGACGCTCGACATCCTAGGCGTGTGCCCCATCCTTTCCAAAATCTAGTAAGGGGACAAGCCCCTATCTGCTCTCCAATAAGTGCATGACATATGGGTAGATGTCTAAGGATCAAAGGTCAATATTTGACCAAAGTCAAAGGACAAGAATTAGCAGGTGATGAAAAATGGCAGGTGTTGTCTTAAATTTATCTCATAAATTAAGACAACCCTTTTTTGACCTAGTCAAGCTCCAGTCAGACCAGGTAAAGGTACCTGAGTGAGAACAAACATATTTGGCTTAGTTAAGACAACTTTTAATGATAATAGAAGGAGAACGTTAGGCTCAATCGTGTGCTAGCACGATTTTCTTGAACCTAATTGAATCTAATTCAAATCAATTAAACTGAGTTAGTCCAATTGATGATATCTAGATCCAAACTTTATTTATGTGATCCAGTTAGATTTAGTTCTATATGGTAATGGGATATGTTGTGATCTCCATCATCAACATCATTGAAACTCCTTTCGATGGATCAAAACTCTTTTAATTCAGACAATGAGAATGATCGATTATCTAAATCATTCTAATTGCTCTCAAAATCTATCAGTGACACCTAGCAGTATATGGTGGCAACCCATCAAAACTGAAAATGAACCTCTTGGTGTAGCTACCTGTGTGATTAAGTTCTTCTATCTTGAGCCCTGATCAGATTAGGGTTAAGGTGAACTCGTCAAACACTAATTTTTATCATATGATTTAATCATTCGATTCAAGTCCGATGTGAAAACCTTAATAGAAACTCTTTCTATTATTTCACTCTCTGCCATGGCCATGGGCTTATGGACTTGATTCTCATGATCATCATAGGACTGCTCCTCATCCACCGAGGTAGATAGATTCCATCTTGGTGCAATCCAATTCCTACAATGAACATGCTATAGCCAACATACACCTCAAGATTCTGAATGGCTAGAAGACTGAGTCATGGTGTAGTCAAACTATAACACCCTCAAGATGAACTGCCAATGCATCTCAGGTCAAAGAACCAGACACACCACTGCAGCTTCAAGTCAGTCATCGATGAGAAGGTAGACTTTCTTATGACTACTCGAGGTGGTCACGCTCAGTGCCCTCAGTCTCTAACGAGTACCTGTACTCTCGCTCTGATGTCTCTACACCGTAGACTCAAGACTCATCTACTATGAAGAAATGATTGTACACTAACCTTCCGGATCAATCACCATCCTCATGACGATCCTATGGTCAGGAGCCTTTTATGAGTTAATAAATGAAAATTTATGTCTTAAATTTTCAACTCTTGAAAATATGAATTATCATTACCATTAACTCAAGGGATGTATCACAAATACTAAATACATATTTATGATAGAAAATAATTTATTTTATTATTTATAGTCAAAATTATAATTTTGCTCCTAAAAGTGTATTACAAGTGTCAGCCAATTCTGACTTCTAGGGCACACATATCTAATACTATTCATGTGAAGTAGATGTTGCAAAAGCACAAGCATAACAACCAGTGAAGTTTCAGAATGGTTATCAGGAGACGTATAATTTTAGATCATTCTTCATCTCATGAGTTAAATTTTATAATCTCCACCATAAAAAATGATTAAAGTAGTAGCCAAGATTATTTATAAAAAAAATTATCTCATAATCGAACCCCGTTTGGTCCTTTGATCACTCGTTTACATTTAACGATCGAAACTAACCTATAGTAAATTGACCAAGATAATAATATCTAATTAAAGTGAAACTTTGATAGTACGCTACAAACATCATTGAGATCATCCTTACAGATTTTTGGATCCATCGGAGGTCTTCATCTATCAGATCATCGCATCATCATTCGTAATTATCAAAATTAAATTTTTTGATCGACGAAGCTAGGGCCATCGGATCAAGGCGATCTTTTGTGATAACACTCTAATGATAATTATTCAAATAATGAATGATAAAGATGGACATTAAATTTTAAAATTATATAATATTTAAAAAATATATATATGGTAGTGGTTATAATTAATCACTGTCATAATAATCTTATAGCAGCGGTTCCTACTAACTACTGCTATAGGTCGAACTTATGATAGTGATTTTACTAACCACTACTATAGATCTGACTTATAGCAGTAGTTACAATGAACTGCTGCTATAGGTCGACCTATGGTAGTGATTTTTTGTAACCGCTGCTATATGTTCGACCTACGGCAATGGTTTTTTTTAACCACTGCTATATGTCAGATCTATAGCAGCAGTTACAAAAATCACGGCCATAGATCCGATCTATAGTAGTGGTTAATGAAAATTGCTACCGTATGATCTATGGCAGCGGTTTCGAAAACTGCTGCCATAGTATGGGCTGCCATAGACCATTTTTATAGTAGTAAAATCAATAATCATGAAGATTTTCACATCTCTACCAAGGATGTATAGGGATTTGAGTAAATCGTGAGAGCCCAATTTATTTAAAAATAAAATCTCTAAATAAATTATTTAAATCTATTTACAAAATCTAACTAGAAACTTTGACTCTCTATAGGAAGATATCGGTGTCCAATCCACTAGCTCGTATCCTGAACAGCCACAGACTAACCGGACCCAAGTACAAAGATTGGCTCCAAAACTTCAAAATTATTTTGGATTCTGAGAAGTTGAGTCATGTATTAGAATAGGATCCTCCCATCTTACCAATCCATCCATCCATTGATCAGGGAGCATCTCTTGAGAAGTGGATGGATGAAGATAATAAAGCCAGGTACTACAGGTTGGGCTCGATGTCTAATGAGCTCTGACACCAATATGAAGATATTAAGACTAGCCACCAAATGTTGGCTCACCTGTAAGAGTTATTTGGTGAACAGAGTCACGCAGCCAAATATCAAGTCACTTAAAGACTGTTTAAGGCTTAAATGCATGATGGACAGTCGGTCCAAGATCATTGTCTGATGATCAAGGACTTAGAAAAGCTTGAGAAGCTCGATGTCAAGTTAGATCAGGATCTGCAGACTGAAATAATTCTGCAGTCCTTGACTAATGCATATGGGCAGTTCATCACAAACTACCATATGCATAAACTTCAGAATAACTTAGTTGAGCTCATGAATATGCCTGTTACTATTGAGCTTTCTATGAAAAGTTCTAAAGCCTTAGTACTTGATGTGGAGTGGACTTCTTCTAAGAGAAAGTCTTTTGAAAAGAATAAGAAGTCCATGAAGAAGCAGAAGGTGGATGGTGGGAAGAAGAAGGTAGAGCCAAAGAAGAAGACTGCTGACAAAGAAAAATATTTTCATTGCAACATCGACGGCCATTGGAAGTGGAACTGCCCTCTTTATCTAGCCAGCCTAAAGAATAAGGAGGCAGGTCCTTTTGGAGGTCCTTTTGGAGGTATATTTTGGGTGCTTGAATCTAGTTCTAGTGCTCACTTATACACTTTTATGTAGGATCTTGAGGATGGTAGGAGGCTAAGGGATGGTGAGATGATCCTATGCATCGAGAATGAAGCAAGAGTTGCTGTTGTGGTCATGAGAACCTATCCTCTTTGATTACCGACTTGATTAGATTTAGTTTTTAAGGACCATTTTTATGTGCCTGCAGTAAGCAAGAATTTGATTTATGTTTCATGTTTAGCACAAGAAGGCTATGTAATTAGTTTTCTTAAGGATTATTGTAATATTCTTTATGAAAGAAATAAAATTACAAGTGATTTTCTTATAAATGGTCTCTATCAGTTACATATTGATGTTTTTGTTTTCAATATTGAGCAAAATGTGAATGCCATAAGATCAAAGTGACCTAGGGATAGTCTAAATGATAGATATCTTTGGCACCTTAGGCTAGGTCATATAGCTGAAGACATGGTTAACAAATTGGAGAAATCCAGGATATTAAGTTCGTTGACTTTCGAGTCATATCCGATATGTGAATCATGCCTTCATGGCAAAATGATCAAGCTTTCTTTTGTAGGATGTGAGGAAAGGACCGTAGACCTACTTGCCCTAGTACATACTGATGTATGTAGCCCATTTGATGTGCTAGTCAGGGGCAATTATATTTTTTTCATCAACTTTATCGATGATTTATCTTGATATGGATATGTGTATTTGATGTGACATAAGTTTGAAGCTTTTGAAAAGTTTAAGAAATTCAGATTTGAAGTAGAAAAATAAACAGAAAAATCTATTAAGGTTCTTCGATTAGATCAAGGAGGCGAATACCTTAGTTGAAAATTCCTAGACTATCTTAAGGATAATAGCATAGTCTCTCAATGGACTTCATCTAGAACGTCTCAACCCAATGAGATTTTAGAATGGAGAAATTGGTCCCTATTAGATATGATCCGATCCATGATGAGTTTCATGAACCTTCCTGAGTTTTTTTAAGGACATAGTCTGTTGACCACTATATATTTAATGAATAGAGTTCCATCTAAAATCGTTCCTATCACACCATATGAGATATAGCATGATAAGAAATCAAGTCTAAGTCATCTTAGAATATGGAGTTGTTCAGCCCATGTCAAGAGACCACAGGTGGATAAATTAGAGTCTAATTCCTTTAGAGCTCGATTTATTGGATATCTTAAAGAGTCATTAGGATATTAATTCTATCTTTCAAATGATCATAATGTGATTGTGAGTCGACACACCATCTTTCTTAAAAAATAGTTTATACTAGATGGTGGCATCGAAAGACAGATTAGACTCGAGGAGAAGTCTCCGATGAGAAACAAGCTAAAAAACCTATGGAACCCAATCAGATTGAGCCAACCTAGACACTACCTCCTCCACCTTGTATATCAAGTAGAATTTTTCATCCTCCTGAAAGGTACTTTGGTACTATATCAGAAGATATAGAGAAAATGTTCCTCATAGAAAATGGGATTCATGGTGATGATTTCAAAACCTATGACGAGGCGATATCAGATATCGACTCCAAGAAATGGTTAGAGGCAATGAGGTTAGAGATTGACTCAATGCATTCTAACCAAGTCCGGACCTTGGTAGATCCACCTGAAGGTATAGTACCTATTGGGTGTAAATAGATCTTCAAGAGAAAGATAGGTACCGATGGGAATGTAGAGATATTCAAAGCAAGGCTTGTAGCAAAAGGATATAGTCAGCATGAATGGATTGAGTATTAGGATACTTTTTCATCAGTGGCCATGCTTAAATCCGTCCATACATTGCTTGCTAATGCAGTCTATTTCAATTATGAAATATGATAGATGGACGTGAAAATGGCATTCTTAAATGGATATCTTGAGGAAGATATCTATATGGAACAGTCGTTAGGTTTCACATCTAGTGATAATAATCACAAGATATGCAAGCTGCAAAGGTCCATATATGGACTTAAGCAAGCATCTCAGAGCTAGAATGCTTATTTCAATGATGTAATCAAATCATTTGGATTCATCAAGAATGAGGACGAGCCCTATATTTTCAAAAAGATCAGTGGGAGCACTGTTATCTTTCTTGTACTATACGTGGATGACATCCTCCTAATTGAAAATGATATTTTCATATTGACTATAGTCAAAACATTGTTGTCCAAGGAGTTCTCTATGAAAGATTTAGGAGAGACATCTTTTATTCTAAGAATTAAGGTCTATAGAGATAGATCGAACAGGATGCTGGGTCTCTCACAGAAGATGTATATAGAAGAGGTGCTAAAAAGGTTTAGCATGAAAAAATCCAAGAGGAGATTGGTACCCTTCAGACATGGCATTCATCTCTCCAAGAAGATGTGTCCCAACACACCTGAAGAGATTGAATACATGAGCAAGATCCCTTATGCTTCGACAATAGGGAGCCTCATGTATGCCATGCTATGTACATGACTTGATATTGCCCATGCTGTGAGTGTCACGAGCAGGTATCAGTCAAATTCAGGCAAAGAGCACTGAACTTCTATGAAATATATCCTTAAGTACCTAAGAAAGACTAAGGATATGTTTCTAGTCTTTAGTAATAGAGAACTCCAGATCTAGGAATATACAGACTTGAATTTTATGTTCGATATAGATGATCCAAAGTCGACATCTAAAAATCTATTTATGTACAATGATGGTGCTGTCAGCTGGAAGAGTTCTAAGCAGACTGTAATAGCAGATTCTACCATGGAAGCAGAGTACATTGCTGCATCGGAGGATGCAAAGGAGGTATTCTGACACAAGAAGTTCACCGCAAAGCTAAAAGTGATGTCATCAGATGTCATCCCTCTATTCTATGATAATAATGGCGCCATAGCCCTAGCTAAGGAGCTGAGGTCTCACTAGAAATCCAAGCATATCGAGCAGCGATATCATCTCATCCATGATTATCTTAAGAAGGGATACATCGAGGACAAGATAGTCGATACTATAGATAATGTAGCTAACCCACAGACAAAACTTTTGAGCCAACAGAAGATTGAAGCCTACCATAAGAAGATGTGACTTAGATTTGTAGCCAATTGGCTTTAGGTTAAGTGGGAGTTTGTTAGATGTGTGCCCTAGAAGCTAGATTAGCTAACACTTGTAATACACTTCCAAGGGCAATTTTATAATTTTGATTATAAATTAATAAAAGAATTATTTTCTATCATAATATGTATTTAAAGTGTCTGTGATATATCCTTTGAGTTAATGATAATGACAGTTCATATTTTCAAGAGTTGAAAATTTAAGACATGAATTTTCTTAATTAACTCATAAACTGCTCCTGATCGAAGGATCATCACGAGGATGGTGATCGATCCAGAAAGTTGATACACGATCGCTTTCTTAGAATAGATGTATCTTGAGTCATAGTATGGAGAGACTGAAATGAGAGTATATGTACTCGTTAGAAAATGAGGGCACCGAGGATGACTTCCTTGAGTAGTCATAAGGAAGTCTGCCATCTCATCGATGACTGACTCAATGCTGTAGTCGTGTGTCTGATTTTTTGATCTAAGGTTTATTGATAGTTCATATTGAGGGTGTTATAGTTTGACTATATCATAACTTGGTCTTCTAGCCATTCGAAACCCTGAGGTGTATGTTGGCCATAGCATATTCATTGTACGAATTGGATTGCACCAATAGGAGATCTATCTACCTCGGTAGATGAGGAGTAGCCCTATGATAATCATGAGATTGAGTCCATATGCCCATGGCCATGGTAGTGTGAATATGATAGAAAGAGTTTCTATTAGGTTTTCACATAGGACTCGAATTAAATGATTAATTAATATGACTAATATTGGGTTTGACGAGTTCACCTTAACCCTAATCTAGTCGGAGCTCAACATAGAAGAATCCAATCACACAGGTAGCTACATTGAGAGGTTCGCTATCAGTTTTGATGGGTTGCCACCATATACTACTTGGTGTCACTGGTTGATTTTGGAAGCAATTAGAATGATTTAGATGATCGATCATTCTAATTGTGTGAATCAGAAAAGTTTTGATCCATCGAAAGGTATTTTGATGATGTCGATGATAGAGATCATGATATATCTCATTACCATACAAAATTGAATCTAATTGGATCATACAAATAAGGACATAGGTCTAGATATCATCAATTGGACTAATCAAATTCAATTAGTTTGGATTAGATCCGATTAGGTTCAAGAAAATCATGCTAGCATACGATTGAGCCTAACATTCTCCTTTTTGTAATCACTTAGGTTCATCTCGACTGAGCCAAATTTATTTGGGGTCACTCACAAACCTTGTTTTATTTTGATTGGAGCTTGTGTAGATCAAAAGAGGATTGTCTTCATTTATTAGATGGATTTAAGATAATACCTGCTAATTCTTGTCACTTGCTAACTCCTATTTTTGAACATAGGTCAACTGTTGACCCTGGACACCTGGACATGGGACCATGTGTCATGTGCCTATAGGAGAGCATTTGGTGCTCTTATCCAATTGCTAAATGATGCAAGAGAGAGGGTGCACTCCACCCTAGGCATGCACCCCATGGGGATAAAAGATGGAGTCCCATACAGATGGGACTCCAGGGTGTTTTGATAGGTTTAAACACCTAGGTGCCAAATAAAATGGGTTTATTTAGTTGAAGCACCACCTATATGGATTTTAGAGGGCCTCTCATCTAATTGGATTAGATGACATCATCCCATCAATTAGATTTAGATCTGATTGAATGAAGGCCTCTGATTGGCCAGGATGATGTGGCACTGCATGGCACAGCAGGGTCTATTTAAATCCTATCTGCACCTTGGGTTGGTGTGCTTCTCCCATTCTCTATGCTGCAAGGCTGCCCACATATATTCCATGCCATCTTCTGATCCTCTCTCTCCTCTCCATGCCCAAGGAGTTGGGCATAGGTTCAAGTACGATCCGAGGAAGAAAGGTTCCTAGATTAGGAAGAAGATAGCACTATTGAAAGAGACGACCACTGCCTCTTCAAAAGAGTTTTGAAGAACTTGAAGATCAGATTCAGATTTGATTTTTGAAGAGTAGATTCAGAAGGAGAAGATCTTCAGATCTTGTATGAGTGGATACTGGTAGAGGCAAGGTGCTTGCGTGCTCCTTGCAGAACCTCAGGATAGATTAAAATCATCATAGGATATTTTGATTATCCCAATATAAGGTATGAAATTAAATTAGATATAATTTTATTTTTGATCTTAATATCAGATCTTAAAGGATCAGATCCGAGATGTCTCAGATCTGATTATGATCTAAGAAAAAAATTTTAAAATATTTCTTCAGATCTAATCAGATCTGAATGATTCTGTGCTGGAAAATAGGATTTTTTCTTCAGGCTCCATGGTTCGAGCCTAGATTGTAGGCTAATTCAATTGGTTATGATTTGATAATTTAGTGTCTATGGTAAGTCTGGTAGATACGACAGACTGATTTTTAATTGGGAGCTACTCGATCTGAATGCGTTCTTGTTGAGTTAATGGCATATCGCTTCTATTGGTCTTGCTTACTTGGCCATTTATGTTGACCGAATTCTGATTTGAGGTGGCTAATAATTTGAGCCATCCCATGCCACCAAGTTAGTCATAATTGTTATTACTAAGTCAAGTCAAGTTTAAAAAATCTAAATTAAGTCTTCCTAAGAAAATATTATGTCTAAGGTCTTCCACCATTGTAGATGCATGGCTCTTTTCCGAGGTTGATTGTTCTCGATTGGATACAATGGTTTAGTCGCACTGGAAAGATGTAACCATATCTATTAGGCATTGGATGCTTGGGTTGGAGGATGGATTGGGCTTAATATTTTGGATATGGTGAGAGATCTAATCAGAAATCTAATTTGAGCAAATGGTGGGTCTGACTTAACTAAAGAGTGGATAAATATTTTGGACACGGTGAGATTCATGAATTAGAGACCAAGTTTGGATGCACCATGATTAGAGAATCATTGGACAAGAGTTATCCACTCATTGGTTAATCCATCACCAATAACTGTTAGGTGAGGTGATTAGCCAGTTGGTGGGACCGCACCATCCATTAGAAATCAATAATCATAAAGATTTATAAATCTTTATCAAGAAAGTGTAGGGATCCAAGTAAATAGTAAGAGACTAATTTATTTAAAAATAAATTGGTTAAGTCTAATTATAAAATCTAACTAGAAACTTTGACTCTCTATAGAAACATGTCAGCATCCAACCCACTAGCCCATATCTTGGACACCCATAGACTGACCAAACCCAACTATAAGGATTGTTTCCAAAGCTTCAAAATTATTTTGGATTTTGATAAGTTGACTCATGTGTTGGAATAGGATCCTCCCACCTTACCTGCCCGTCCATCCGCTAATCAGAAAGCATCTCTAGAGAAGTAGATGGATGAAGATAATGAAGCCATGTATTACATGTTGGGCTCGATGTCTGATGAGCTCCAACTCCAACATGAAGATATTAAGACTAGCCATCAAATATTGGCTCACCTGCAAGAGTTGTTTGGTGAACAGAGTTGCACAATCAAATATCAAGTCACTAAGAGACTATTTAAGGCTCAGATGCATGATGGACAGTCGGTCCAAGATCATTGTTTGATAATGATTAAGGACTTAGAAGAGCTTGACAAGCTCAGTGTCAAGTTAGATCAGGATATGTAGATTGATATAATTCTACAGTCCTTGACTAATGCATATGGGTAGTTCATCATGAACTGCCATATACATAAAATTCAAAATACCTTAACTGAACTCTTGAATATACTGGTTACTACTGAGCTTTCTATGAAAGGTTCTAAAGGCTCAGTACTTGCTATGGAGTGGACTTCTTCTAAGAGAAAGTCTTTTAAAAAGAACAAGAAGTCTGTGAAGAAATGGAAGGTAGATGGTGGGAAGAAGAAGGCAGAGCCGAAGTAGAAGGTCGACAAGGAAAAATATTTTCATTACAACACTAACGGCCATTGGAAGCATAACTACCCTCTTTACCTGGCTAGCCTGAAGAACAAGAAGGAGGCAGGTCCTTCTGGAGGTATGCTCATTATAGAATCTAATCTTATAATTTTTTCTGCATCAAGTTGGATGCTTGACTTTGGTTCTAGTGCTCACTTATGCACTTTTATGTAGAATCTTGAGGATAGCAGGAGGCTGAAAGATGGTGAGATGATCCTACATTTCGAAAATGATGCAAGAGTTGCTGCTGTGGTCATGGAAACCTATCCTCTTTGATTACCAACTTGATTAGATTTAGTTCTTAAGGACTATTTTTAGTACCTACAGCAAGCAGGAATTTGATTTTTGTTTCATGTTTAGCACAAGAAGGCTATGTAATTAGTTTTCTTAAGGACCATTGTAATATTCTTTATGAAAGAAATAAAATTATAGGTAGTTTCCTTATAAATGGTCTCTATCAGTTATATATTGATATTTCTATTTTTAATATCGAGCAAAATGTGAATGCCATAGGATCAAAGTGACCTAGGGATAGTCTAAATGATAGGTATCTTTTTGGCACCTTAGGCTAGGTCATATAGCTGAAGACTGGGTTAACAAATTAGAAAAATTCGAGCTATTGATTTCATTGACTTTCGAGTCATATCCAATTTATGAATCATGCCTTCATGGCAAAATGACCAAGCTTTCTTTTGTAGGACATGAAAAAAGGGCCACAAACCTACTTGCCCTAGAACATACTAATGTATGCAGTCCATTTGATGTGCCGGCTAGGGGCAATTATATCTACTTCATCATCTTTATCGATGATTTGTCTCGATACGGGTATGTGTATTTGATGTGACATAAGTCTAAAGCTTTTAAAAAATTCAAGAAATTCAGACTCAAAGTAGAAAAATAAATTAAAAAATCCATTAAGGTTCTTCGATCAAATCGAGGAGGTAAATATCTTAGTCAAAAATTTCTAGACTATCTTAAGGATAATGGCATAGTCTCTCAATGGACTCCACCTGAAATGCCTCAACTCAATGGGGTTTCAGAACAAAAAAATCAGACCTTATTAGATATGGTCCGATTCATGATGAGCTTCAAAAACATCCCTGAGTTTCTTTAGGGACATAGTCCAATGACCACTATATATTTACTGAATAGGGTTCCCTCTAAGACCATTCCTATCACACCGTATGAGATATGGCATGGTAAGAAACTAAGTCTGAGTCATCTCAGAATTTGGAATTATCCGACCCATGTTAAGGGACAACAGGTGAATAAATTAAAGTCTAGGTCCTTTAAAGCTCGATTTATTGGATATCCTTAAGAGTCATTAGGATATTAATTCTATCTTCCAAAAGATCATAATGTGATTGTAAGTCGACATGCCATCTTTCTTAAAAAATAGTTTATTCTAGATGGTGGCATCGAAAGATAGATTAGACTCAAGGAGAAAGTCTCTGATGAGAAACGAGCTAAGAAACCTATGGAACCTAATTAGATTTAGCCAACCCAGACACTACCTCCTCCACCTCATAAATCAAGTAGAATTTTTCATCCTCTTGAAAGGTACTTAGGTACTATGTCAGAAGACGTAAAGAAAATATTCCTCACAGGAAATGGGATTCATGGTGATGATCCCAAAACCTATGATTAGGTGATATCAGATATCGACTCCAAAAAATGGTTAGAGGCAATGAGGTCAAAGATTGACTCATTGCGTTCGAACCAAGTCTGGATCTTGGTAGATCCATCTGAAGGTATAGTACCTATTGGATGTAAATTGATCTTCAAGAGAAACATAGGTGTCGATGGGAATATTGAGACATTCAAAGCAAGGCTCATAGAAAAAGGGTATAGTCAACGTGAAGGCATTAACTATTAGGATACTTTTTCATCAGTAGCCATACTCAAATCCATCCACACATTGCTTGTTGTT
The DNA here is from genome assembly GCA_006176705.1 of Cocos nucifera. NCBI lineage: Eukaryota > Viridiplantae > Streptophyta > Magnoliopsida > Arecales > Arecaceae > Cocos > Cocos nucifera. The sequence continues at coordinate 23,975 of QRFJ01007663.1, forward strand.
GCAGCCTATTTCAATTATGAAATATGGTTGATGGACATGAAAATAACATTCTTAAATGGATATCTTGAGGAAGATATCTATATGGAATAGTCGATAGGTTTCACATCCAGTGATAATGATCATAAGGTATGCAAGCCATAAAGATCCATATATGGACTTAAGCAAGCATCTCGGAGCTGGAATGCTCATTTCAGTGATGTAATCAAATCATTTGGATTCATCAAAATCAAGGAGGAGCCTTGTATTTTCAAAAAGGTCAATAGGAGTGTTGTTGTCTTTCTTGTACTATACGTGGATGACATCCTCTTAATTGGAAATGATATTCCCATATTGACTATAGTCAAAATATGGTTATCTAAGGAATTCTCGATGAAAGATCTAGGACAGACATCCTTTATTCTGAAAATTAAGATCTATAGGGATAGACCAAATAGGATGCTGGGTCTCTCACAAAAGATGTATATAGAGGAGGTGCTAAAAAGATTTAGCATGGAAAACTCCAAGAGGGGTTTAGTACCCTTTAGATATGGCATTCATCATTCTAAGAAGATGTGTCCTAGCATACCTAAGGAGATTGAACACATGAGCAAAATCCCTTATGCCTCAGCAATAGGGAGTCTCATATATGCCATGCTATGTACATGATCTAGTATTGCCCATACTGTGAGTGTCATAAGTAGTATCAGTCAAATCCAGGTGAAGAGCACTGGACTTCTATGAAATATATCCTTAAGTACTTGAGAAGGACTAAGGATATGTTTCTAGTCTTTGGTAATGGAGAACTATAGGTCAAGGGGTATATAGACTCCGATTTTATGTCTGATATAGATGATCGAAAGTCAACATTCGAATGTCTGTTTATTTATAATGGTGGAGCTGTTAGTTGAAAGAGTTCTAAGTAGATGGTGATAGCAGACTCCACCATGAAAGTAGAGTACATCGCTGCATCGAAGGCTATAAAGGAGGTATTCTGGTATAAGAAGTTCATCACAAAGCTCAGAGTGATGCCATTAGATGCTGTCTCTCTATACTATGACAATAATGGTGCCATAGCCCTAGCTAAGGAGCCAAGGTCTCACCAAAAATTCAAGCACATCAAGCGGCGATACCACCTCATCTATGATTGCCTCGAGAAGAGATACGTCAAGGTCAAGAGAGTCAACACTGCAAACAATGTGGCTGACCTATTGACAAAGCCATTGAGCCAGCAGAAGATCAAAGCCCACCTTAAGAAGATGGGAGTTAGATTTATAGCCAATTGTATTTAGGTCAAGTGGGAGTTTGTTAAATGTATGCCCTAGAAGCCAGATTGGCTAAACACTTGTAATACACTTCCAAGGATAATTTTATAATTTTGATTATAAATTAATAAAAAAATTATTTTCTATCATAGTGTGTATTTAAAGTGTCTGTGATACATTCTTTGAGTTAATTGTAATAACAATTTATATTTTCAAGAGCTGAAAATTTAAGACATGAATTTTCATAATTAACTCGTGAGGATGGTGATCGATCTGAAAGGTTGATGTACGATCACTTTCTTAGGATAAATATATCTTGAGTCTATGGTGTGGAGATACTAAAGTGAGACTATCGATACTCGTTAGAGAATGAGGGCACTGAGTGGGTCACCTCGAGCAGTCATAAGGAAGTCTACCTTCTCATCGATGACTGATTCGATGCCATAGTGGTGTGTCTGGTTCTTTGATCTGAGGTGCATCGATAGTTCACCTTGAGGTGTTATAGTTTGACTATACCATAACTCGATCTCCTAGCCATTCGGAACCTCGAGGAGTATGTTGGCTATAGCATGTTCATTGTAGGAATTGGATTTCACCAATACGGGATCTATCTACCTTGGTAGATAAGGTGTAGCCCTATGATAATCATGAGATTGAGTCCTTAAGCCCATGACCATGGTAGAGTGAAGATAATAGAAAGAATTTCTATTAGGTTTTCACATTGGACTCGAATCGAATGATTAATTCATATGATGAATATTGGGTTTGACGAGTTCACCTTAACCTTAATCCTATCGGGGCTCAAGATAGAAGAATCCAATCACACAGTAAGCTGCACCAAAAAGGTTTGCTTTCAGTTTTGATGGATTTCCACCATATACTACTAGGTATCACTGGTGGATTTTGAAAGCAATTTGAATGATTTAGATAATCGATCATTCTAATTGTATGAATTAGAAAGGTTCTGGTCTGTCGAAAGATGTTTCGATGATGTCAATGATAGAGATCATGATATATCTCATTAACATATGAAATTGAACCTAACTAGATTACACAAACAAGGGTTTCAGTCTGGATGTCATCAATTGGACTAATCCAGTTTAATTGATTTGGATTAGATCTAATTAGGTTCAAGAAAATCATGCTAGCACATGATTGAGCCTAACATTCTTCTTTTGTAATCATTTTGGTTTATCTCAGCTAAGCCAAATTTATTTGGGCTCACTTAGGAACCTCATCTTAGTCTAACTGGGGCTTGTCCAGTTCAGAAAAGTGTTATCTTAATTTATTAGATGGATTTAGAACAACACCTACCAATTCCTGTCACCTACTAATTCTTGTTTTTTGGACATTGGTCAACAGTTGACCCTGGATACTTGGACATAGTGCCATGAGTCATACGCCTATAATAGAGCACTTGGGGCTCTTGTCCTCCTGCTAAAAGAGGTAAGAGAGAAGATGCATGCCACTGTAGGCATGCGCCCCATATGGATAAGGGATGGAGTCCCATACAGATGGGACTCCAGGGTTTCTTGATGGGTTTAAATACCTAGGCACCAAAGAGTTTTGCTTTATCCATTCTTGGCGCCACCTATGTAGATTTTTGAGAGACACTCATCTGATTGGATCGGATGACATCATCCCATCAATTAGATTTAGATCTAATTGAATGAAGACCTCTAATTGATCAGGATGATGTGGCACTACATAGAGCAGTAGGGTCTATTTAAACCCTATCTGTGCCTAGGATTAAGAAGTTTTGCACAATTCCCATGCCCTAAGGTTGCCTCTCTCTCTCTTTCATGCCCCATCTAATCCGCTCTCTCCTCTCTCCACACCCAAAGAGTTGGGCACAAGTTCGTTTCATCCAAGGAAGAAAGGTGCCCAGATCAGGAAAACGGCAGCACTACTGAAAGATACAACTATTGCTTCTTCAAAAGAAGTTTTGAAGAACTTCAAGATCATATCCAAATTTGATTTTTGAAGAGTTGATTCAGAAGGAGAAGACCTCTAGATTCTACCCAAGTGGACATCGGTAGAGGCCAGGCACATGCGTGACTCCTTCCAGAACATCAAGAACAATCAAGATCATCACAAGATAATCTGATTATCCAAAAAAAGATATAAAATTAAATTAGATTTAATTTTATTTTTAATTTTAATATTAAATTTTTAGAATCAGATTCGAGATGTCTCAGATCTAGTTAGGATCACAGAAAAAAATTTTAAAATATTTCTTTAGATCCAATCAGATCTGAATGACCCAGTGTTGGGAAAACATGATTTTTCCTTCATAAAGAACTCTCCTCGGCTAATCCATACATCAAAACACTAACCCAAGCCTATGTAAATCCATGTCTTGCATGCTCTCATCCCCTAGACTAAGGACCTAGCTCAATACTGAAAGGAAAATCATGATTTTCTGGACCAGATTCATTCAGATATGATTGGATCAAGGGATATATTTTAAATTTTTTTTTCTTTGATCCAAATCATATCTAGAATGTTTCAGATCTGATATTTGTTATTCTAATAATAAAAACAAAATATAAATTAAATCATATTTGATTTACGTTGATGTAGGGTAATCCTATTACCAGTTGATGATCCTATAAGCAGCGAAAGGTTTTGGATCTAGCCATGCAAGTGCCTGGCCTCTATCGGTATCCACTTAAGATGGATTTAAAGATCCTCTTCTTCTCTATCATGTCTCCAAAAATCAGATCTAAATCTGATTTGGAGGATCTTCAAAATAACTTTCGAAGATCAATAGTTGTCCTTTGCAATAGTGCAGCTTTCTAGCTTTCTATTGCCTTTCTCTCGCCTAGATTGCACCAACTTGGATCCCAAACTACTTTGGGTGTGGAGAGGAGAGGGAGAAGATGGACTTGGCATGGAGGAGGAGGGAGGGGCAGCCTTGGGGCGTAGGGAATTGAATTGCTTTTTGAGTTGGGCGCAGGGTCTTATTTATAGACTATGAGTGATCCAACTCCTCTTCTTCCCAATCAATAACAACTCTTTATGAAATCAGATCTAAATCTAATTGGTGGGAATAGAGTCTCTTGGATTCATCCTTAGATGGTGCATAAGACCAATCAATGTTGGTTCTTAGGAGGAGTCTAATCGGAATCCAAAAAGGAGATGGAGTCCCTATCCAACAAGGACTACTGGGCGCCTCTAGCTTAGGCGCGCACCACCCTTGGCGTGTGCCCTCCTCCTTGCCAGGTTCTGGCAAGGGGACAAGCCCCCACCAGCTCTTCAATAAGTGCATGACACATGGACAGAAGTCAAAGTGTCAATGGTTAACATTTGACCAGTCAAAGGTTAACTTTTGACCAAAGTCAAAGGACGAGAAATGGCAGGTGACAAAAAATGCCAGGTATTATCTTACAAAATAAGACAACCCTTTTCTAACCTTGATAGGCTCCAGTCAGACAAAGTGAAGGCCTCTGATTGAGCACAAACTCCTTTGACTCAGTCAGGACAACTATTTATGATAGTAAAAGAAGAACGTTAGGTTCAATCGAGTGCTAGCATGATTTTCTTGAACCTAATTGAATCTCATTCAGATCAATTGAACTAGATCAGTTCAATTGATGATCACCAGATTCAAACCCTTGTTTGTGTGACCCAGTTAGGTTCAGTTCTGTATGGTAATGGGATATGTCATGATCTCTATCATCGACATCATCGAAACTCCTTTCGATGGATCAGAACTCTTCTGATTCGAACAGCTAGAATGATCGATCATCTAAATCATTCTAATTGCTCCCAAAATCCACCAGTGACACCTAGCAGTATATGGTGGCAACCCATCAAAGCTGAATGCGAACCTCTTGGTGCAGCTTACTGTGTGATTAAGTTCTTCTATCTTGAGCCCCGATCAGATTAGGGTTAAGGTGAAACTCGTCAAACCCTAGTCTCTATCATATGATGTAATCATTCGATTCGAGTCCAATGTGAAAATCTAAATAGAAACTCTTTCTATTATTTCACTCTGCCATGGCCATGGATTTCTGGACTTGATTCTCATGATCATCATAGGGCTGCTCCTCTACCACCGAGGTAGATAGATTCCATCTTGATGCAATCCAGTTCCTACAATGAACATGCTATAGCCAACATACACCTCAGGGTTCCATATGGCTAGGAGACCGAGTAATGGTGTAGTCAAACTATAAACACCCTCAAGGTGAACTGTCGATGCATCTCAGGTCAAAGAACCAGACACACTACTGCAGCATCGAGTCAGTCATTGACGAGAAGGTAGACTTCCTAATGACTACTCGAGGTGGTCACGCTCAGTGCCCTCGTTCTCTAACGAGTACCTGTACTCTCGCTCCGGTGTCTCCACACCGTAGACTCAAGACTCATCTACTAAAGAGAAGCGATTGTACACCAACCTTCCGGATCAATCACCATCCTCGTGATGATCCTATGGTCAGGAAGCATGTTTATGAGTTAATAATGATTATTCATGTCTTAAATTTTCAACTCTTGAAAATATGAATTATCATTACCATTAACTCAAAGGATGTATCACAGACACTAAATACACATATGTGATAGAAAATAACCCATTTTATTGATTATAGTCAAAATTATAATTTTTGCCCCTAGAAGTGTATTACAAGTGTCAGCCAATTCTGGCTTCTAGGGCACATATATCTAACAATCTCCCACTTGTCCTAAAGCCAATTGGCTACAAGTCTAAGTCCCATCTTCTCAAGGTGGGCTTCGATTTCTGTTGGCCCAACGGCTTTGTAAGTGGGTCTGCCACATTATCTGTGGAGTTGACTCTCTTGACCTCAACGTAACCTTCTCAGGTAATCGCGGATGAGGTGGTATCGCCGCTCAATGTGCTTGGATTTCTGGTGAGACCTCGCTTCCTTAGCAAGGGCTATGGCCATTATTATTGCAAGTGAGGAATGGCATCTGATGCATTACTCCGATTTCTGCAGCAATTCTTGTACCAGAATGCTTGCCTTCAGCCTCTGATGCAGCGATATATCTGCTTCCATGGTGGAATCTGCTATCACAGTTTTGCTTAAACTCTTTCAGCTGACAGCACCACCATTGCCACAAACAGACTCCCAGATGTCGACTTTCGATCATCTACATCGGACATGAAATTTGAGTCTGTGTATCCCTGGACTGGAGTTCTCCGTTACCAAAGACCAACATCATATCCTTAGTTCTTCTCAAGTACTTAAGGATACATTTCACAGAAGTCCAGTGTTCTTCACCTGGATTTGACTGATATCTGCTTGTGACACTCACAGCATGGGCTATATCAGGTCGTGTACATAGCATGGCATACATGAGGCTCCCTATTGCAGAAGCATAAGGGATCTTGCTCATGCGTTCTATTTCCTCAGGTGTGCTAGGGGCACATCTTCTTGGAAAGATGAATACCATGTCTGAAGGGTATTAATCCCCTCTTAGAGTTTTTCCATACTAAACCTCTTTAGTACTTCCTCTATGTTACATCTTTGTGAAAGTCCTAGCATCCTATTCGGTCTATCCTATAGACCTTAATTCCTAGAATAAAGGATGCTTCACCTAGGTCTTTCATGGAGAATTCCTTGGACAACCACATTTTGACTATCGTCAACATGGGAAATATCATTTTCCAATAAGGAGGATGTCATCCACGTACAATACGAGGAAGACAACAGCGCTCCCACTGATCTTTTTGAAGACACACAGGTTCCTCTTCATTTTTGATGAAACCAAACTTTTTGATTACATATTGAACGAGTGTTCCAGCTCTGAGATGCTTGCTTAAGTCCATATATGGACCTTTGCAGCTTGCAAACCTTGTGATCAGTATCACTGGATGTGAAACCTAGCGGTGTTCATATAGATATCTTCCTCAAGATATCCATTTAGAACACATTTTCACGTCCATTGCCATATTTCATAATCGAAATAGGCTGCAACGGCAAGCAATGTGTGGATGGTTTTAGCATAGCCACTGGAAAAAGGTATCCTGATAGTCAATGCCTTTGCTTGACTATAACCTTTTGCCACTAGTTAGCCTTGAATGTCTCCCATTTCCATCTACACCAATCTTTCTCTTGAAGATCCATTTACACCCAATAGGTACTATACCTTCTGGTGATCTACAAGGTTAGACTTGGTTTGAGTGCATCGAGTCAATTTCTGACTGCATTGCTGCCACTTTCTCGAGTCAATATCTGATATCACTCATTGTAGGTTTTGGGATCATCACCATGTCACTTACCTACGAGGACATTTCCTCTACTTCCTCTGAAATAATACCTAAGTTCTTCGAGATGGAAAACTCTTTCCATCTACAAGGTGGGGAGGTAGTATTCTTATTGGCTCAACCTGATTTGGTTTTATTGGTCCTTAGCTCGTTGTTATGAGATTTCTCATCAAGTTAATCTCTTTCCAATGCGAGGTCTGGGCATTCAAGAATGATTAAACCGGCGAGCAGACTACTATATGTTCTCAAGTGCGCTCTTGCGCGCGTCTACTTCGCTGCGATGCCGAGATTCTCTTCTATTGCTTCGCGGAATCGCGTCGCGCTTCGGCACTCTCGCTGTGGTCTTCTGCACCACGTCCAAAAGTGTTTTGGATTTAGTTAGGTGCGATTCAGATCAGGGAAAGGCGATCAAAAGCAAGAAAGCTGCCGCTGCTGCAAAAGAGAACTGCAAGATCTTCAAAAGACGTTTTGAAATCCTCCAGATCAATCCAGACTGATTTTTGGAGTGTGATAGAGAAGAAGCGATCTCCAGACTCCCAACCCGAATGAGATACGGTTAGAGGTCAGGCGCTTGTGTGGCCTAGATCCAGAACCTTCCGCGTGCAATCAGGATCATTACAGCGAAATTAGGATTACCCAATCAGGTAAAATTAATTTGATTTAATTTATCTTCTTTTATTATTTTATTTATTAAAATAATAAGAATCAAGATTCTGAAACATACCCAAGAATCTATTGAGAATCAAGAGAAAATTTTTGAAATATCTCTTATGATTAGAATCAGATCTGGAACGATCCTGATCGGAAATCCAGATATTCCTTCACATCAATAGGGTTTCAGATGGAGAAATCGGACTCTATTGGAATAGTCCGACTCATGATAGCTTCACAGACCTCCCCTGATTTTTTACTGGGACACTCATTATTAACTTCACATTTTATTCACTAATGAGAGGTTTCTTCTAAAAAACCGTCCTACCCAACACCGTATGAGATATGGCACGATAAAAACCAAGTCTGAGCCATCTCAGAATTTGGATTGGTTTGGCTCATGTCAAAAGACAACAAGTGGATAAGTTAGAGTTTAGGTCCTTCAGAGCTCGATTCATAGATATCCTAAAGTGTCATTAGGAATACTATTTCTACATTCCAGAAGACCACAATGTGATAGTGAGTCGACATGCCTCTTTCTTGAAAAAATAGTTTATAGATAGC
>QRFJ01007664.1:0-48067 GCA_006176705.1 Cocos nucifera
ATGAACTGCCATATGCATCAATTAAGGATTGCAGAATTAATCATTCTGTAGATCTAGGTCCAACTTTACTTCGAGCTTCTCAAGCTCTTCCAAATTCTTGATCATCATCAGACAATGATCTTGGACTGACTGCCCATCATGCATTTAGCCTTGAATAGTCATTTAGTGATCTAATATTTGGCTGTGTGACTCTGTTCACCAAACATCTCTTACAAATGAGCCAATATTTGGTGGGCAGTCTTAATATCTTCATGTTGACACTGAAGCTCATCAGCTATCGAGCCCAACATGTAGTATCTGACCTTGTTATCTTCGTCTGTCCACTTGTCAAGAGATGCTCTCTATTCAGCGGATGGACGAGCTGGTAAGATGAGAAAATCCTGATTCAATACATGAGTTAACTTCTCGAAACCTAAAATAATTTTAAAATTTTGGAGCCAATCGTTATAATTGGATCCGGTCAGTCTATGGGTGTCTAGGACACATGCTAGTGGATTGGATGTAGACATTTTGATTTTTTCAATAGAGAGTCAAAATTTTTAGTTAGATATTGTAATTAAGACTTGGCCAATTTATTTAAAAATTTAATTTTTAAATATATTAGCTCTAACTATTTTCTCGGATCTCTACACTTTTTCTGTAGAGATGTGAAAGTCTCCACTATTATAGATTTCTAATGGGTGGTGCAGTCCCACCAACTGACTCATCACCTCACCTAACAATTATTGATGATGGGTTAGCCAATGAGTGGATAACTCTTGTCCAATGATTTTCTAATCATGGTGCACCCAAACTTGATCTCTAATTCATGAATCTCACCATGTCCGAAATATTGATCCACTCCTTAGTTAAGTCAGACCCACCATTTGTACAGATTGGATTCCTAATTGGGTCTCTCACCATATCCAAAATATTGAGCCTAATTTATCCTCCAGCCCATAGCATCCAATGCCTAATAGATATGGTTGCATCTTTCTGATGTAACTAAACCACTGTGATCAGCTGAAAACAATAAACCCCGGGAAGGACCCGCATATCTTCAATGGTGGAAGACTTTTGATTTAATCTTTTCTTAGGAAGATTTGATTTAGGTCTCTTTAAACTTGACTTACAATAGCCATAACAATTATAACTAACCTAGTGGCATGGGTTAGGTCAGATTGTTAACCACCTTAGATCAGGACTGGGTCGACAAATATGGCTAGATAAGTGAGACCGATAGAACGGATATACCATTAACTCGATAAGAATGCATTCAAGTCGAGTAGCTCTCAATTAAAAATTAGTCGGTCGTATCTACCAGACTTACCTTAGACACCAAATTATTGAGCTAGAATCAATCAGGTTAGCCTATAATTCAGACTCTAACCATTGAGCCTAATTAGGTCTTAGCTTGATCGATCACTCATGTGATTCGATCTTGACCCAGACTTAATCCTATTAGGTTGGTCAATTTAAGCACTCTTGATCCCGTCTAACCAACTCTTAATTTGGTTTGATCAGCCGCTAGACCTAATTGAGCTACCCAAGCCCGAACCCAATTTTATGAATATATTTTAAATCTAAAAATTCTTAATTTTTAGACTTAACATATTTCATAATCTTAAATCTTAATTAAATTTAAGATTCATAAACAAAATATGTAAATAAAATTCTAGGATTTTAGGATCTAAAATTTTGCAGAAAATAAGTTTTAGATTTCTGATTAAGGATGAACGTGCAGCACTCCTACACATCATAAAAATATCCGATCGAATGGAAGGAGAGGGCATTTAAATCCTCTTTATTCTTATGATTGGACGGCCAAGGAGAACACCTTAATCAGAAATATGAAAACTATAAAACTAGTTAGATCTACAGCATATATCTCATATATAAAAAATTGATCTAACTATAAATATGTTTTGCATACATCTTCATGTATCATATCATGCATGCTTTCAGATCTAAATTATCTCATAATCATCTAAAAAAATAAATTTAAATTGATCATATCAAATTAAAATCTATTCTAGATAATTATGTAGAACTATTCTACAACTAATCTAAACATGCATTCATCATATGTCATATGAACAAAAATTAAATAATTTTATTTTTTATTTTTAAATTTTATTATAATATTTATAATATCAAAAAATAGTAAATAAATAGATTTAAAAATTATATCTAATTAAATTAAATTATGATCATGCTAGATTATATATAGAACAATTCTATTCTACAATTAGTCATGGATCTTGTACAACTTAGATCTAAATTATTTAATTTTTTTTATTTTTAATTTTAGATCTAATCACATCTAATGTGACATCAAAAATTATCAAATTATTAGATCAAAATTAAAATAAAATTAGATCTAATGGAAAATGCAACTTGGCTCTGATACTAGTTGAAGGAAATACCTAGTTTTTTGGATTAGGTTCGTTCAGATCTGATTGGATCAAGAGAGATATTTCAAAAAAATTTCTCTTGAATCTAGATCAAATCTAAGACTTTCAAGATTTGATATTATTTATCTAATAAAAAAATAAAATAAAAGCAAGAATAAATTAAATCTAATTTAATTTTATCTTGTTGTGGGTAATCTGATTATCCTGTGATGATCCTGATGTCTACCTCAGGCTCTGGATCTAGCCATGCAAGTGCCTGACCTCTATCGATAACCACCTAGGTAGGATCTAGAGATCTCCTCCTTTATCACTTCTCCAAAAATCAGATCTTCAAAACTACTTTCGAAAATATGAGTTGTCTCTTACAGCAGTGCTGCCTTCTTCCTTTTCCTGTCGTCTTTCGCTTGCTTGGCTCGCACTAAACTAAAGTCCAAAAAATTCTTGGGCATGGGTAGGTGAGAGAAGACCTAAAGATGGCATGGAGGATGAAGAGGGGCAACCTTGTGGCATAGGCAATGGGTCAAGCTTTCTTTTAATCTTGGTGCAGACAGGGTTTTTATAGACCCTGTTGCGCCATATAGTGCCACATCATCTCGGCCAATCATGATCTTTTGTACAATCAGATCTAAATCTGATTAATGGTATGACATCATCTGATCTAATCAAATAAGAGCCCCTCTGAGTCATCTTTAGATGGCACCAAGACTGGTCAAAGACAAGTCTTTGGCGCTACCTAGGTAGAAACCCTAAAGCAACTGGAGTCCCATCTACATGGGACTCCAGATGCTTTATCCATGGGTGCACGCCTCCCTAGGCATGCACCCCTTATCCATCTATTTTTTAGAAGGTGGATTGATCCAAGAAATCTCTCCTATGATGGCTTGACATATGGGTAGATGTCTAAGTATCAAAGGTCAATGTTTGACTAAATGTCCAAAACTGGATTTAGCAGGTGACGAAAAATGGCAGATGTTGTCTCAAATTCATCTTATAAATTAAGATAATCCTTTTCTAATCTGGACAAGCTCCAGTCAAACCAAGTAAAGATACTTGAGTGAGCCCAGACACATCTGGCTCAGTCGAGACAAACTTTAATGATAATTAAAGGAGAACATTAGGCTCAATCGTGTGCTAACACAATTTTCTTGAACCTAATTGAACCTAACTCAAATCTATTAAACTGAGTTAGTCCAATTGATGATATTTAGGTATAAACCCTTGTTTGTGTGATCTAATTAGATTCAGTTCCATATGGTAATGAGATATGTCATGATCTCTATCATCGACATCATCGAAACACCTTTCGATGGATCAGAACTTTTCTAATTCAGACAACTAGTATGATTGATCATCTAAATTATTCTAATTACTCTCAAAATCTACTAGTGACACCTAGCAGCATATGGTGGCAATTCATCAGAACTGAAAATGAACCTCTCGATGCAGTTACCTATGTGATTAGGTTCTTCTATCTTGAGCCCCGACTGGATTGGGGTTAAGGTAATCTCGTCAAACTCTAATATCCATTATATGATTAATCATTCGATTCAAGTCCAGTGTAAAAATCTAAATAGAAACTCTTTCTATTATTTCACTCTTTCATGGCCATGGGCTTATGAACTTGATTATCATGATCATCATAGGGCTACTCGTCATCTATCAAGATAGATAGATTTTCTATTGGTGCAATCCAATTTCTACAATGAACATGCTATAGCCAACATACACCTTAGGATTATGAATGGCTAGGAGATCGAGTCATGGTGTTGTCAAACTATAACACCCTCAAGGTGAACTATCGATGCACCTCAGGTCAAAGAACTAGATACACAACTACAGCTTCGAGCCAGTCATCGACGAGAAGATAGACTTCCTAATGATTGCTCGAGGTGGTCACACTCAGTGCCCTCATTCTCTAACAAGTACTTGTACTCTCGCTCGGATATCTCTACACCATAGACTCAAGACTCATCTACTATAAAAAAGTGATTATACACCAACCTTCCAGATCAATCACCTTCCTCATGATGATCCTATGGTCAGGAGCATTTTATGAGTTAATAATAAAAATTCATATCTTAAATTTTCAACTCTCAAAAATAAAAACTATCATTGCCATTAACTCAAGAAATGTATCATAGATACTAAATACACATTGTAATAGAAAATAACATATTTTATTATTTATAATCAAAATTATAATTTTATCGTTAGAAGTATATAATAAGTGTCAGTCAATTCTGACTTCTAAGACACACATATCTAACACTGACTCTCCCTGAGACCTACTTTCAATCTCACTGAGATGCCCCTGACATTCTCTACTGAGATACCTTCCTCGGCAGCTGCACCACGAAGCCTCTCTCAGCCCCTATGCCTCTAGGGTAGCACTCTTATAGTACTCCAGCGCTCACTGCATCGTCTCTATGCCGCTCTAGGGTAGCACACCTTCTTGACCTCCATGGATCATCCATCTCCATCATTTCCAAGGCTCTACAAATCCATGCTCTTATTGAATCGTTGAATACATCTTTGACTACTTTCCCATCTTCCTACAATCGTGAAGGAAAAATCTTGATTTTTCGGACCAGGTTCGTTTAGATCTGATTGGATCAAGAGATATATTTCAAAAAAAAAATTTCTTTGATCCAAATCAGATTTGAGATATTTCAGATCTAATTCTTATTATTCTAATAATAAAAACAAAATCTAGATAAATTAAATCAAATTTAATTTACCTTGACGTAGGGTAATCCTATTACCCATTGATGATCCTGTAAGCAATGGAAGGTTTTGGATCTAGCCACGCAAGTGCCTAGCCTCTACCAGTATCCAATTAGGCTGGATCTAAAGATCCTCTTCTTCTCTATCATGTCTCCAAAAATTAGATCTGAATCTAATTTGGAGGATCTTCAAAATATATTTCGAAGATCAACAGTTGTCCTTTGCAGCAGCGCAGCCTTCTAGCTTTCTATCGCCTTTCTCTCATCTGGATTGCACCAACTAAGATCCCAAACTACTTTGGGCATGGATAGGAGAGGGAGAAGATGGGCTTGGCATGGAGGAGAGAGAGACAAACAGCCTTGGGGTGTAGAGAATTCAATTGCCTTTTGAGTTGGGTGCAGGGTCTTATTTAGACTATGCGTGATCCAACTCCTCTTCTTCCCGACCAATCACAACCCTTCATGAAATTAGATCTAAATCTGATTGATGGGAATAGAGTCCCTTAGATTCCCCTTAGATGGCGCCTAAGACTAGTCAAAGTTGGTTCTTAGGAGGAGTCTAATCGGAATCCAAAAAGGAGATGGAGTCCCTATGAAGGAAAATCCTTATTTTCCGGATCAGGTTCGTTCAAATCTGATCGGATCAAGATATATATTTCAAAAAATTTTCTCTTTGATCCTAATCAGATCTGAAATGTTTTAAATCTAATCCTTATTATTTTAATAATAAAAATAAAATCTAAATAAATTAAATCAAATTTAATTTACCTTGATGTAGGGTAATCCTATTACCCATTGATGATCCTGTAAACAGCAGAAGGTTTTAGATCTAGCCAAGCAAGTGCCTGACCTCTATCGGTATCCACTCCGACTAGATCTAGAGATCCTCTTTTTCTCTATCACGTCTCTAAAATTAGATCTGGATCTGATCTAGAGGATCTTCAAAACATCTTTCGAAGATCAACAGTTGTCCTTTGTAGCAGCGCAGCCTTCTAGCTTTTTGTCGCCTTTCTCTCGTCTGGATTGCACCAACTTGGATCCCAAACTCCTTTGGGCGTGGAGAGGAGAGGGAGAAGATGGACTTGGCATGGAGGAGGAGAGGAGAGGCAGCCTTGGGGTGTGGGATTTTTAATTGGTTTTAGATCCCCCTTGAGTTAGGCATAGGGTCTTATTTATAGACTATGCGTGATCCAACTCCTCTCTTCCCAACCAATCACAATCCTTTGTGAAATCAGATCTAAATCTGATTGGTGGAAATAGAGTCCCTTGGATTCCTCCTTAGATGATGCCTAAGACCAGTCAAACTTGATTCTTAGGAGAAGTCTAATCGAAATCCAAAAGAGAGATGGAGTCCCTGTCCAACAGGGACTCCTGGGCGCCTCCAGCTTGGGCACACGCCAAGGGTGGCGTGCGCCCTCCTCCTTGCCAGGTTCTGGCAGGGGGACAGGCCCCCACCAGCTCTCCAATAGGTGCATGACATGTGGTCAAAAGTCAAAGTGTCAATGGTCAACATTTGACCAGTCAAAGGTAGACTTTTGACCAAAGTCAAAGAACAAGAAAATGGCAGGTGACCAAAAATGGCAGGTAATTGTCTTACAAAATAAGACAACCTTTTCTGACTTGGACAACCTCCAGTCAGACCATATGAAGGCCTCTGATTGAGCACAAACTCCTTTGGCTCAGTCAGGACAACTTATTTATGATAGTAAAAGAAGAACGTTAGGTTCAATCGAGTGCTAGCACGATTTCCTTGAACCTAATTGAATCTCATTCAGATCAATTGAACTAGATTAGTTCAATTGATGATCACCAGATTCAAACCCTTGTTTGTGTGACCCAGTTAGGTTCAGTTCTGTATGGTAATGGGATATGTCATGATCTCTATCATCGACATCATCGAAACTCCTTTCGATGGATCAGAACTCTTCTGATTCGAACAGCTAGAATGATCGATCATCTAAATCATTCTAATTGCTCCCAAAATCCACCAGTGACACCTAGCAGTATATGGTGGCAACCCATCAGAGCTGAATGCGAACCTCTTGGTGCAGCTACCTGTGTGATTAAGTTCTTCTATCTTGAGCCCCGATCAGATTAGGGTTAAGGTGAACTCGTCAAACCCTAGTCTCTGTCATATGATGTAATCATTCGATTCGAGTCCAATGTGAAAATCTAAATAGAAACTCTTTCTATTATTTCACTCTGCCATGGCCATGGGCTTCTGGACTTGATTCTCATGATCATCATAGGGCTGCTCCTCTACCACCGAGGTAGATAGATTCCATCTTGATGCAATCCAGTTCCTACAATGAACATGCTATAGCCAACATACACCTCAGGGTTCCATATGGCTAGGAGACCGAGTAATGGTGTAGTCAAACTATAACACCCTCAAGGTGAACTGCCGATGCATCCTCAGGTCAAAGAACCAGACACACTACTGCAGCATCGAGTCAGTCATTGACGAGAAGGTAGACTTCCTAATGACTACTCGAGGTGGTCACGCTCAGTGCCCTCGTTCTCTAACGAGTACCTGTACTCTCGCTCCGGTGTCTCCACACCGTAGACTCAAGACTCATCTACTAAAGAGAAGCGATCGTACACCAACCTTTCCGGATCAATCACCATCCTCGTGATGATCCTATGGTCGGGAGCATTTTATGAGTTAATAATGATTATTCATGTCTTAAATTTTCAACTCTTGAAAATATGAATTATCATTACCATTAACTCAAAGGATGTATCACAGACACTAAATACACATATGTGATAGAAAATAACCCATTTTATTAATTATAGTCAAAATTATAATTTTGCCCCTAGAAGTGTATTACAAGTGTCAGCCAATTCTGGCTTCTAGGGCACATATATCTAACAATCTCCCACTTGTCCTAAAGCCAATTGGCTACAAGTCTAAGTCCCATCTTCTCAAGGTGGGCTTCGATCTTCTGCTGGCCCAACGGCTTTGTAAGTGGGTCTGCCACATTATCTGTGGAGTTGACTCTCTTGACCTCGAACGTAACCCTTTCTCAAGGTAATCGCGGATGAGGTGGTATCGCCGCTCAATGTGCTTGGATTTTGGTGAGACCTCGGCTCCTTAGCAAGGGCTATGGCGCCATTGTTGTCGCAGTACAAGAGGAATGGCATCTGATGGCATTACTCCATTTTTGCAGCAAACTTCTTATACCAGAATGCTTCCTTCGCAGCCTCTGATGCAGCGATATATTCTGCTTCCATGGTGGAATCTGCTATCACGATTTGCTTGAAACTCTTCCAGCTGACAGCACCACCATTGCACACAAACAGACTCCAGATGTCGACTTTCGATCATCTATATCGGACATGAAATCCGAGTCTGTGTATCCCTGGACTTGGAGTTCTCCATTACCAAAGACCAACATCATATCCTTAGTTCTTCTCAAGTACTTAAGGATACATTTCACAGAAGTCCAGTGTTCTTCACCTGGATTTGACTGATATCTGCTTGTGACACTCACAGCATGGGCTATATCAGGTCGTGTACATAGCATGGCATACATGAGGCTCCCTATTGCAGAAGCATAAGGGATCTTGCTCATGCGTTCTATTTCCTCAGGTGTGCTAGGGCACATCTTCTTGGAAAGATGAATACCATGTCTGAAGGGTATTAATCCCCTCTTAGAGTTTTCCATACTAAACCTCTTTAGTACTTCCTCTATGTACATCTTCTGTGAAAGTCCTAGCATCCTATTCGGTCTATCCCTATAGACCTTAATTCCTAGAATAAAGGATGCTTCACCTAGGTCTTTCATGGAGAATTCCTTGGACAACCATAATCTTGACTGATGTCAACATGGGAATATCATTCCCAATAAGGAGGATGTCATCCACGTACAATACGAGGAAGACAACAGCGCTCCCACTGACCCTTTTTGAAAACACATGGTTCCTCTTCATTTTTGATGAAACCAAACTTTTTGATCACATCATTGAAACGAGTGTTCCAGCTCCGAGATGCTTGCTTAAGTCCATATATGGACCTTTGCAGCTTGCAAACCTTGTGATCAGCATCACTGGATGTGAAACCTAGCGGCTGTTCCATATAGATATCTTCCTCAAGATATCCATTTAAGAATGCCGTTTTCACATCCATTTGCCATATTTCATAATCGAAATAGGCTGCAACGGCAAGCAATGTGCGGATGGATTTTAGCATAGCCACTGGAGAAAAGGTATCCTGATAGTCAATGCCTTCGCGTTGACTATAACCTTTTGCCACTAGTCTAGCCTTGAATGTCTCCACATTCCCATCTGCACCAATCTTTCTCTTGAAGATCCATTTACACCCAATAGGTACTATACCTTCTGGTGGATCTACCAAGGTCCAGACTTGGTTTGAGTGCATCGAGTCAATTTCTGACTGCATTGCCTCTAGCCATTTCTCGGAGTCGATATCTGATACGCCTCGTTGTAGGTTTTGGGATCATCACCATGAGCACCATTACCTACGAGGAACATTTCCTCTACATCCTCTGAAATAATACCTAAGTATCTTTCAGGGGGATGGGAAAACTCTTTCCGATCTACGAGGTGGAGGAGGTAGTGTTCTTATTGGCTCAACCTGATTTGGTTCCAATTGGTCCTTAGCTCGTTGTACTTGTGAGACTTTCTCATCAAGCTTAATCTGCTTTCCAATGCCGCTATCTTGAATAAACTATTTTTCAAGAAAGATGGCATGTCGACTCACAATCACATTGTGGTCTTCTGGAATGTAGAAATAGTATCCTAATGACTCTTTAGGATATCCTATGAATCGAGCTCTGAAGGACCTAAACTCTAACTTGTCCGCTTGTTGTCTTTTGACATGAGCCGGACAACCCCAAATTCTGAGATGACTCAGACTTGGTTTCTTACCGTGCCATATCTCATACGGTGTGGTAGGAACGGTTTTAGAGGAAACCCTATTCAGTAGATAAATTGAAGTTAACAATGAATGTCCCCAAAGAAAATCAGGGAGGTCTGTGAAGCTCATCATGGATCGAACCATATCCAATAGAGTCCGATTTCTCTGCTCTGAAATCCCATTGAGTTGAGGTGTTCCTGGTGGAGTCCATTGAGAGACTATGCCATTTTCCTTAAGATAGTCTAGGAATTCTCGGCTAAGGTATTCACCTCCTCGATCTGATCGAAGAACCTTAATGGGTTTTTCAGTTTGTTTTTCTACTTCATGTCTGAATTCTTTGAACTTTTCAAAAGCTTCAGACTTGTGTCTCATAAGATACACATACCCATACCTAGACAGATCATCGGTAAAGGTAATGAAGTAGACAAAATTGCCTCTAGCCGGCACATCAAATGGGCCGCACACATCAGTATGTACTAGGGCAAGGAGATCTGTGGCCCTCTCCCCATGTCCAACAAAAGGGAGTTTAGTCATTTTGCCTTGAAGACAAGATTCACAAGTTGGATATGACTCGAAAGTCAATGGACTCAATAGCCCATTTTTCTCCAATTTGTTGAATCCTATCTTCTGCTATATGACCTAATCTCAGGTGCCATAGATATCTATCGTTTGGACTATCCCTAGGTCGTTTGGCATTCACGTTTTGCTCGATAGTTAGAAACAGGTACATCAATATGTAGCTGATAAAGACCATTAATAAGGAAACCATTTGCAATTTTATTTCTTTCATAAAGAATGTTACAATGGTCCTTAAAGAAGGTAATCACATAGCCTTCTTGTGCTAAGCATGAAACAGAAATCAAATTCCTGCTAGCTGCAGGCACATAATAACAGTCTTTTAAAACTAAGTCTAAACCAGATGGTAATCGAAGAGGGTATGTTCCCACGGCTACTGCAGCAACTCTTGCTCCATTACCGATGCGTAGGATCATGTCTCCATCCCTCAGCCTCCTGCTATCCTCAAGACCCTGCATAGGAAGTGCACAGATGAGCACTAGAACCAGAGTCAAGCACCCAACTGGATGCAGAAGAAACCGTAAGGTTAGACTCAATAACGAGCATACCTCCAGAAGGACCTTCCTTCTTGTTCTTCAGGGTGGCCAGGTAAGTAGGGCAGTTCCGCTTCCAATGGCCGTCGCTGTTGCAATGGAAACACTTTTCCTTTGACATCGGCCTTTCTTCTTCGACTTCTGCCTTCTTCTTCTTTGATCCTTCCACCTTTTGCTTTTTCACAGACTTCTTTTTCTTTCCATAAAGACTTTCTTTTGGAAGAAGTCCATTCCATAGCAAGAACTGAGCCTTTAGAACCTTTCATAGAAAGCTCAGCGGTAACCAGCATATTCATTAATTCGGCCAAGGAATTTTGAAGTTTATGCATGTGGTAATTCATGATGAATTGCCCATATGCATCAGTCAAGGATTGCAGAATAATATCATTCTGCAAGATCCAAGTCCAACTTCACACCGAGCTTCTCAAGCTCTTCCATGTCCTTGATCATTGCATCAGACAGTGATCTTGGACTGACTGCCCATTGCACGCATCTTAGCCTTAAAAAGTCATTTCGTGACTTGATATTTGGCTGCGCGACTCTGTTCACCAAACATCTCCTGCAGGTGAGCCAACATTTGGCGAGCAGTCCCGATATCTTCATGTTGGCGCTGGAGCTCATCAGACATCGAGCCCAACATGTAATATATCTGGCCTTATTATCTTCGTCTAATCCATTTTTCCAGAGACGCTCTCTGTTCAGTGGATGGACGGGCTGGTAAGGTGGGAGGGTCCTGGTCCAAACACATGGGTTAACTTCTCTGAAACCCAAAATAATTTTGTAGTTCCTGAGCCAATCTTTATAATTGGGTCCAGTCAGTCTATGTGTGTCCAGGATACGTGCCAATGGGTTGGACGCAGACATTTTCCTGTAGAGAGTCAAAGATTCTAGTTAGATACTGTAATTTTGACTTGACCAATTTGTTTAGGAATTTTTTTTTTAAATAAATTAGCTCCCACTATTTTCTCGGATCCCTACACTCCCTCTGTAGAGATGCAAAAATCTCCATGATTAATGATTTCTAGTGGGTGGTGCGGTCTCACCAACTGACTCATCACCTCACCTAACAGTTATTGGTGATGGGTTAGCCAATGAGTGAACAACTCTTGTTCAATGATTCTCTAATCATGGTGCACCCAAACTTGGTCTCTAATTCATGAATCTCACCGTATCCAAAATATTGATCCACTCCTTAGTTAAGTCAGACCCACCATTTGCATAGACTGGGTTCCTAATTGAGTCTCTCACCGTATCCAAAATATTGAGCCCAACTCATCCTCCAGCCCATAGCATCCAATGCCTAATAGACATGGTTGCATCTTCCCGGTGCAACTGAGCCACTGTATCCAGCCGAGAACAATCAACCCCGGGAAGGGCCCGCACATCTACAATGGTGGAAGACCTCAGACTTAATCTTTTCTTAGGGAGAATTGATTCAGGTCTCATTAAACTAGACTTGGCATTAGTCATAACAATTATGACTAACCTAGTGGCATGGGTTAGCTCGGATTATTGACCACCTCAGATCAGAACTGTGTCAACAGATATGGCCAGGTAAGTGAGACCGGTGGAAGGAATATGCCATTAACTCGTACAAGAACGCATTCAGGTCGAGTAGCTTCCAATTAAAAACCAGTCGGTCGTATGTGCCAAACTTACCTTAGACACCAAATTGTTGAGTCCAGAACCAATTGGGTTAGCCTACAATCCAGACTCTAACCTCTGAGCCTAATTAGGTCTTGCTTGATCGTGACTCGATCTTGACCCAGACTTAATCCTATTAGGCTGGTCAATTTAAGCATTGTTGATCCCATCTAACCAACTCTTGATTCGGTTTGATCAACCGCTTAGACCTAATTGAGCTACCCAAGCCCGAACCCAGTATTATGAATATGTCTTAGATCTGAAAATTCTCAATTTTAGACCTAATTAATATTCCATAAACTTAATTCTTAATTAAGTTGGGTTCATAAACAAAATATATGCACAATAAATCCTAGGGTTTCAGGATCTAGGGTTTTGCAGAAAGTAAGTTTTGGGTTTCTGATTAAGGACGAACACGCAGCACCCCTACACGTCATAAGAACACCCCATCGAATGGAAGAGAGGGCCTTTAAACCCTTCTTCATTCTTATGACCGGACGGCCAAGAGGAATGCCTTAATCAGGAACATGTAATACTACAAAACAGTTTTAGATCTATATCATATATCTCATATACAAATTAGATCTAATCATGGCATATTTTGCATACATCTCATGTATCGAATCATGCATATTTTTAGATCTAAATTATCTCATAATAATCTAAAAAATTAGATTTAAATTGATCTAATCAAAATAAATTCTAATCTAGATAATTATGTAGAACTATTCTACAACTAGTCTAGACATGCATCAATCATATCTCATATGATATTTTAAAATTAAATAATTTTTATTTGCTATTTTTCAGATGTTATTATAACAATTATAATATCAAAAAATAGTAAATAAATAGATCTAAAATATGATTTAATCAAATTAAATAAAAACATGCAAGACTATTCTATAGAACTATTCTATTTTAGAACTAGTCATGCATATTTCTAATCTTAGATCCAAATCATTTAATTTTAATTTTTTTGATTTCAGATCTGATCACATCTCATGTGACATCTAAAATCACTTTATTTTTAATTAAAATAAATTTAAAATCAGATCTAAATACTTTTAGAACCATGGCTCTGATACCAGTTGAAGGAAAATCCTGATTTTTCCGGTCCAGGTTCGTTCAGATCTGATCAGATCAAGAGATATATTTCAAAAATTTTTTTCTTTTGATCCTAATCAGATCTTGATATATTTCAGATCTGATTCTTATTATTTTAATAAATAAAAATAAAATCTAAGATAAATTAAATCAAATTTAATTTACCTGATTTGGGTAATCCTATTACCCTGTAGATGATCCTGATTGCAGCGGAAGGTTCTGGATCTAGCCACGCAAGCGCCTGGCCTCTACCGGTATCCACTCGGGTTGGATCTGGAGATCCTCTTCTTCTCTATCACATCCTCCAAAAATTAGATCTGGATCTGATCTGGAGGATCTTCAAAACTCTCTTTGAAGATCAGCAGTCGTCCTTTTGCAGCAGCGCAGCCTTCTTGCTTTTGATCGCCTTTCCTTGATCTGGAATCGCACCAACTAAGTCCAAAACTCCTTTTGGACGTGGAGAGCAAGAGGGAGAAGAGACTATGGCATGGAGGAAGGAGGGGAGAGGCAGCCTTGGGGCATGGGAATTTTCAATTGATTCAGATCTCCTTGAGTTGGGCGCAGGGTCTTATTTATAGACTAAGCTTGTGATCCAACTCCTCTTCTTCCAACCAATCACAACCCTTTGTGAAATCAGATCTAAATCTGATTGGTGGAATAGAGACCCCTGGATTCCTCCTTAGAGGTGCCTAAGACCAGTCAAACTTGGATTCTTAGTAGAACTCTAATTGGAATCCAAAAGGGAGATGGAGTCCTTGTCCAACAAGGACTCCTAGGCGCCTCCTACTTGGGCACACGCCAAGGGTTGGCGTGCGCCCTTCTCCTTGCCAGGTTCTGGCAGGGGGACAGGCCCCCACCAGCTCTCCAATAGGTGCATGACATGTGGTCAAAAGTCAAAGTGGTCAATGGTCAACGTTTGACCAGTCAAAGGTAGACTTTTGACCAAAGTCAAAGAACAAGAAATGGCAGGTGACCAAAAATGGCAGGTAATGTCTTACAAAATAAGACAACCTTTTCTGACTTGGACAACCTCCAGTCAGACCATATGAAGGCCTCTGATTGAGCACAAACTCCTTTGGCTCAGTCAGGACAACTTATTTATGATAGTAAAAGAAGAACGTTAGGTTCAATCGAGTGCTAGCACGATTTTCCTTGAACCTAATTGAATCTCATTCAGATCAATTGAACTAGATCAGTTCAATTGATGATCACCAGATTCAAACCCTTGTTTTGTGTGACCCAGTTAGGTTCAGTTCTGTATGGTAATGGGATATGTCATGATCTCTATCATCGACATCATCGAAACTCCTTTCGATGGATCAGAACTCTTCTGATTCGAACAGCTAGAATGATCGATCATCTAAATCATTCTAATTGCTCCCAAAATCCACCAGTGACACCTAGCAGTATATGGTGGCAACCCATCAGAGCTGAATGCGAACCTCTTGGTGCAGCTACCTGTGTGATTAAGTTCTTCTATCTTGAGCCCCGATCAGATTAGGGTTAAGGTGAACTCGTCAAACCCTAGTCTCTGTCATATGATGTAATCATTCGATTCGAGTCCAATGTGAAAATCTAAATAGAAACTCTTTCTATTATTTCACTCTGCCATGGCCATGGGCTTCTGGACTTGATTCTCATGATCATCATAGGGCTGCTCCTCTACCACCGAGGTAGATAGATTCCCATCTTGATGCAATCCAGTTCCTACAATGAACATGCTATAGCCAACATACACCTCAGGGTTCCATATGGCTAGGAGACCGAGTAATGGTGTAGTCAAACTATAACACCCTCAAGGTGAACTGCCGATGCATCCTCAGGTCAAAGAACCAGACACACTACTGCAGCATCGAGTCAGTCATTGACGAGAAGGTAGACTTCCTAATGACTACTCGAGGTGGTCACGCTCAGTGCCCTCGTTCTCTAACGAGTACCTGTACTCTCGCTCCGGTGTCTCCACACCGTAGACTCAAGACTCATCTACTAAAGAGAAGCGATTGTACACCAACCTTCCAAATCAATCACCATCCTCATGATGATCCTATGGTCGGGAGCATTTTATGAGTTAATAATGATTATTCATGTCTTAAATTTTTAACTCTTGAAAATATAAATTATCATTACCATTAACTCAAAGGATGTATCACAGATACTAAATACACATATGGGATAGAAAATAATCTATTTTATTAATTTTAGTCAAAATTATAATTTTATCCTTAGAAGTGTATTACAAGTGTCAGCCAATTCTGGATTCTAGGGCACATATATCTAACACCCTATCCAACAGAGACTCCTGGGTGTCTCCAGCTTGGGCACACGCCAAGGGTGGCGTGCGCCCTCTTCCTTGCCAGGTTCTAGTAGGAGAACAAGCCCCCACCAGCTCTTCAATAGGTGCGTTACACATGGACAAAAGTCAAAGTATCAATGGTCAACATTTGACCAGTCAAAGGTCAACTTTTGACCAAAGTCAAAGGAAGAGAAATGGCAGGTGACCAAAAATGGCAGGTATTGTCTTACAAAATAAGATAATCCTTTTTTTGATCTAGACAGGCTCCAGTCAGACCAAGTGAAGGCCTTTGATCAAGCACAAACTCCTTTGGCTCAGTCAGGACAACTATTTATGATAGTAAAAGAAGAACGTTAGGTTCAATCGAGTGCTAGCATGATTTTCTTGAATCTAATTGAATCTCATTCAGATCAATTGAACTGGATCAATTCAATTGATGATCACCAGATTCAAACCCTTGTTTGTGTGACCTAGTTAGATTTAGTTCTATATGGTAATGGGATATGTCATGATCTCTATCATCGACATCATCGAAACTCCTTTCGATGGATCAGAACTCTTCTTATTCGAACAGCTAGAATGATCGATCATCTAAATCATTCTAATTGCTCCCAAAATCCACCAGTGACACCTAGCAGTATATGGTGGCAACCCATCAGAGCTAAATGCGAACCTCTTGGTGCAGCTACCTATGTGATTAAGTTCTTCTATCTTGAGCCCCGATCAGATTAGGGTTAAGGTGAACTCGTCAAACCCTAGTTTCTGTCATATGATGTAATCATTCGATTCAAGTCCGATGTGAAAATCCTAAATAGAAACTCTTTCTATTATTTCACTCTTCCATGGCCATGGGCTTCTGGACTTGATTCTCATGATCATCATAGGGCTGCTCCTCTACCACCGAGGTAGATAGATTCCATCTTGATGCAATCCAATTCCTACAATGAACATGCTATAGCCAACATACACCTCAGAATTCCGTATGGCTAGGAGACTAAGTTATGGTGTAGTCAAACTATAACACCCTCAAGGTGAACTATTGATGCACCTCAGATCAAAGAACTAGACACACCACTGCAGCATCGAGTCAGTCATTGACGAGAAGGTAGACTTCTTAATGATTACTCGAGGTGGTCATGCTCAGTGCCCTCGTTCTTTAACGAGTGTCTATACTCTCGCTCTGGTGTCTCCACACCATAGACTCAAGACTTATCTACTAAAAAGAAGCGATTGTATACCAACCTTCCAGATCAATCACCATCCTCATGATGATCCTATGGTTGGGAGCATTTTATGAGTTAATAATGATTATTCATGTCTTAAATTTTCAACTCTTAAAAATATGAATTATCATTACCATTAACTCAAAGGATGTATCACAGATACTAAATACACATATGTGATAGAAAATAACCTATTTTATTGATTACAGTCAGAATTACAATTTTACCCCTAGAAGTGTATCATAAGTGTCAGCCAATTCTAGCTTCTAGGGCACATATATCTAACAAATCGAAGGATGTATAATCGCTTCTTCAGCCTTTCTTCAATCATTACTCCTTGAAAAATCTCTCTTCAACAGCCCCGCACTGCCCATCTTTCTAGAAAACTCTGATGCTTTTTGTTGAGATACCTTACTCGATTGTTACATCATCGAGCCTCTCTCAGCCCGGCATCTTCAGGAAAGTGCTACTGTAGCACTCCAGTGCTCCCCGCCTTGTCTACCATCATACACCTTAATTTTTTTACCAAGACAGACTAGCAAATCGTGCACCCAAACCTTTCACCCCAAAAAAAATCTTTTTTGTTAATCCTCTCAGCCTCCACCTTCAACCTACTACCCTCGGTTGGCCAATCCATAGTAATAACAAAGGTAGATCTAAGACATACCTTGGAATACTCGTGCATATTCCTGATTTCATCCTGTATGACTTCTCCTTCGCTTTCATGCACCATTAGACTTTGATACCAATTGTAGACCCATCAACCGGCATCACCTTGCTTTGATACCAAATGTTGTTCCATGATATCGCTCGAACACCAATCATCCTTAGCATCACAAGCCCTGATACTATGTTACGGAAGCCCCTAATCTTCAGCATGGACCTAAAGAAACCTGTGATGTTCTCTATGGGTAGCAAATGACCGATCCTCCACCTAGATTTATGATGGGGCACCTCCCTCCTTGGGCTTGAGGGAGACGCCCCCCTCTCTAAAGCTTCTTCAAGAATCCTAGGGCGGCAACTCTAGAGAGAAGAGAAGAAGAGAGTTAAGAGAGAAAAGATCTGTATTGATTGCATCCTTAAAAATCTTAATACAACCTATGTATTTATACATAGCCATTAGGCCCGACCAAAAACTCCCCTGGCTAACCCAATACATGATAGCACTTATCGAGCACATGTACACCCATGTCTTCTATGCTCTTATCCTCTAGATCTAAGTCCAATCCATACACGAGTTAGCCACCTTAAGACCTCTCAAACCAGGCCATAAGACCCCTAGGATAAGTTCCTATCCTAGTCCGAAATAGACCCTCATGTAGCTCTGCCCACAGACTGAGCTAGCTTAGTCTCAGCATTGAGCCGGCTAACCTGAGACTGGGTTAGCTCAGTTTTAGACTGAACCAACCTAGTTGCATGCCATGCTGCAGTCCCGATCGCATTCCTCTCTGTAAAAATTGAGCTAATCCAGTTGCATGCCTTGCTGCAGTCTCAAATGCGTTCCTCTCTATTTGGCCTATCCTTTGAGACTTAACCGACTCAATTTCAGACTAAGTTGGCTAACCTATAGAAATGATCTTTTTTGTAGTCTTGATTCTCCTACCTTGATTTCTTACTCCATCTTGAATCCCAGCTCTTCGAAGCACCAACCATGCCCCTAGAGTCCCTGGAGCCAACATCCTGTCTCCTTCCGTGGCCTCCCAAGGCTTGGGAGCATCATCAATCATGACAATCTCCACCTTAGAGCCCCAAACCTTAACAAACCCCTCGATAATGCATTCCTGCACAATCCCGCTGTCGATGCACATCCTAATAGTACCTATGCAAACATTGTCTCCACTAATCCTCTTCAGTTATTGTGCACCTTTAAGGCCTTTGTGATGACCGCCTCCACCACTGAAGACCTATGCTTGCTTCTTGGCATCACCCTAGAATTATAGGATCCCTTTTTCATAGCAGCTGCATCACTTTTTTTGGACTTTCCTGGAGAATCTATAGCATCTTTGCACCAGCACATGCTATACCATCTAACATGATCTTCTTAGAGCTATGCCTGTCCACCTGCACATACTACTCCACTCAAAACTATGCATCGCCGGTACTGACCCTCAGCTCTAAACTCATGCCAAATTTTTTCTCCACTTATGAAGCCACCACTACGGAGCTCCACCTATATCCAAAGTTCACCTGATGCCGCAGAAGTCAACTCTATCATGGAGTCCCTTGAGGTAAAACATTCAATGCTGCACTGCAAAGCCTGCCGCTGCACCTCAAATACTATCGCTATCCCTTCGAACCCTCCATACTCTGTGGCCCTCTTCGAAGCTGTCTCGGATACCTCCTCAACTTGCAGGCACCTCTGAGATCCAAGAGCTCATCCAACTCTTCTGAATCCAGCAATTAAATCTTAGGAAATTCCATCCTAGCCTTCTCTTCTTCTGCCGTTGCACCAGCCATCACTTCAGTTGCGCCCAGAGGAACTACAGCACAAACCCTATCCTGGGCTTAGACCCACCTACCTCATCTTGAGGGTCTCGAGACTCTGTGGCTCTCCCTGAGATCTACCTCCGGTCTCCCTCAAATGCCTCTTGACAGTCTCTGCTGAGATACCTTCCTCGATTGCTGTACATTCAAGTCTCTCTCAACCCCATGTCTCAAGGAATGTACTACTACAGCACTGCA
Source organism: Cocos nucifera (assembly GCA_006176705.1). Classification (NCBI taxonomy): domain Eukaryota; kingdom Viridiplantae; phylum Streptophyta; class Magnoliopsida; order Arecales; family Arecaceae; genus Cocos; species Cocos nucifera. Next base: position 20,057 of record QRFJ01007664.1, read on the forward strand.
CTACTCCCTGACTCATCTCGACACTACCTCCTCATAGGTATTTAGATCCTCTCTTGCTGTACACAAACCATCCTCCACTAAACTGCGACTCTTCCTGGTGCTCCTGTAGAAGAAACCTGATCTAGGATACTCTCGACTGCCTAAGACCTCCTGGTGCTCCCTGAGACCTCCTAGCTCTCCCTAAGACCTATCCCAGTCTAACTGAGATGCCCTTGACACTCTCTATTGAGATACCTTCCTTGACTGCTGCACCATCGAGCCTCTCTTAGCCCCTATGCCTCCAGGATATCACTCATGCAGCACTCCAATGCTCCCTACCTCATCTCTATGCTGCTCTACAGCTGTCCAGTCCTAACTTGTTGGACCTCCATGGATCATGCATCTCCACCATCCTCAAGGCTCGGTAAATCCATGCTCTCGTCGAACTGCTGAATACATCTTCGACTACTTTTCCATCTTCTTGCAATCGAAGGATGTATAGTCGCTTCTTTAGCTTTCTTTCGACCATTACTCTTTGAAAAATCTCTCTTCAATAGCTCCACACTGCCCATCTTTCTAAAGAATCCTAATGCTCTCTGTTGAGATACCTTCCTCAGTTACTACATTATGAGCCTCTCTCGGCCTTGTATCTCCAGGAAAGCGCTACTACAGCACTCCAGTGCTTCCTGCCTTGTCTACCATCATATACCTTAGTTTTTCCACCAAAACTGACTAGCAAATCATGCACCCAAACCTTTCAGCCTGAAATTTTTTTTTTTCACTAATCCTCTCAGCCTCCACCTTCAACCTACTGCTCCCGATTGGCCAAACCACAATAATAACAAAGGTAGATTTGAGACATACCATGGAATACTCGTACAAATTTCTGATTTCATCCTGTATGACTTCTTCTTTGCTTTCATGCACCATCAGGCTCTGATACCAATTATAAACCCACCAACTGGCATCACCTCACTCTGATACCAAATATTGTTCTATGATATCACTTGAATGCCAATCATCCTTAGCATCATAAGCCCCGATACCATATTGTGGAAGTTCCTAATCTTTAGCATGGACCTGAAGGAACCTGTGATATTCTCTATGGGCAGCAAACCACCAATCCTCCATCTGGATCTGTGATGGGGCATCTTCCTCCTTGGGCTTGAGGGAGCTGCCCCCCCTCTCTAGGGCTTCTTCAAGAACCCTGGGGTGGCAACTCTAAAGAGAAGAAAAGAAGAGAGAGTTGAGGGAGAAAAGATCTGTATTGATTGCACCCTTAAAAATCCTAATCCAACCTATGTATTTATATATAGCCATTAGGCCCGACCAAAAACTTTCCTGGCAAACCTAATACATGATAGCACTCATTGAGCCCATGTACACCCATATCTCCCATGCTCTCATCCTCTGGATCTAAGCCCAATCCATACATGAGTTAGCCCCCTTAAGACCTCTCAAACCAAGCCTCAAGACACCTAGGATAAGTCCCTATTCTAGCCCCAAATAGATCCTCACGTAGCTCTGCCCGCAGACTGAGCTGGCTCAATCTCAGCACTGAGCCAGCTAACCTAAGACTAGGTCGACTCAGTTTTAGACTGAGTCAATACAGTTTCATGCCATGCTGCAGTCCCGAATGCATTCCTCTCTGTTTGGCCTATTCTTTGAGACTTAGCCGACCTAATTTCAGACTGAGCTAGCTAACTTATAGAAATGATCCTTTCTATAGTCTTGATTCTTTGACTTTGATTTCTTGCTCCATCTTAAATTCTAGATCTTCAAAGCACCAACCAAGTCCCTAGAATCTTCGAAGCCAACATCCTAGCTCCTCCCATAGCCTTCCAAGGCTTGGAAGCACCATCAATCCTCACAGGCAGTTATCCCGATCAAGCTCAAACTCCTCTCAGTCTGAGTAGAGGCATTCAATGAATAAAGCAACTCGCAGGACCTTAGAGCCAATCTTGATCTATTAAAAGAAAAGTGAAAGAAGGCCCAGATCTGAACGACAGCTTATAAGTAAAGGATAGTTTGCTATTATAACTTGAGGGTCAGAAGCAAGATATTCAGAATAGGAGATCTTGTACTTCAACGAGCAGATATTTTGTAGCCTCAAAATCAAAAAAAGCTCGCTATGAACTAGGAAGGTCCTTATGAGGTAGTGAAAATTATTTGACTAAGAACATATTATCTAAGAAAAGTTAGAGGGTTAATGCTCCTATGATCTTAGAATTTGAAAAATCTATGAATATACTACCAGTAATTCTACCTTAATAAAACTTCTTTACTTTAATATTTTCAATTTTTGATGCAAAATTGTGTGATGATAGAAAATGACTCAACCAAACTTTGCCAATAAATGAAGCAGAAGACCTCCGATAATTTAAGATAGAAGGAGGAGAGAGGTCCTTTCAACAATTCTTTTGTGCCCCTATGATCTTGTTAGGGACAGGAGGAGGACCTTGCCCTAACAAAGATAAAAGCTAACCCCATCAAGAATTGGAGGAGAGCCTCATCTTATTAGGAGGATAAAATAAAGGCCAACCATGTCAGAAACTGGAGAAAAATCTCATCCTAACATAGATGAAGACCTCCGATTATTTAAGATAGTAGGAGGAAAGAGGCCCTTTCAATGCCCCTTTTGTGCCCCTATGACCTTGTTAGGGACAGGAGGAGGTCCTCATCCTAATAAAGGTAAAGACCAACCTCATTAGAAATAGAAGAAGAATCTCTTCCTAACAAGAGGATAAAGTAAAGATCAGCCATATCAGGAATACGAAGAAAATCTCATCCTGGCATGGATGAAGACCTCTGATTATTTAAGACAGAAGGAGGGAAGAAGCCCCTTTAACGGTTCTTTTGTGTTCCTATGATCTTGTTAGAGACAGGAGGAGGATCTCATTCTAACAAAGGTAAAGACCAACACCGTAAGAAATAGAAGAAGAATCTCGTTCTGACAGGAGGATAATGTAAATGCCAACTATGTCAGGAATAGGAAGAGAATCTCATCCTAGCATGGATGAAGACCTCTGATTATATAAGATAGGAGGAAAAAAGAGGCCCTTTCAATGGTCCTTTTGTACGCCTATGATCTTGTTAGGGATAGGAGGAAGACCTCATCCTAATAAAGATAAAGATTAATCTCGTTAGGAGCAGGAGGAGAACCTCATCCTGATAGGAGGATAAAGTAAAGGCCAACCATGTCAAGAATAGAAGAAAAATCTCATCCTAGCATGGATGAAGATCTCTGATTATTTAAGATAGGAATAGGAGAGAGGCCCTTTCAACAATCCTTTTGTGCCCCTGTGATCTGGTTAGGGACAGGAGGAGGACCTCGCCCTAATAAAGGTAAAGGCCAATTCCGTCAGGAATAGGAGGAGAATCTCATTCTAATAGAGAGACAAAAAGTAAAGGCCAACCATGTCAGAAATAGGAGAAAAATCTCATTTTGGTATGGATGAAGATCTCCAGTTATTTAAGACAGAAGGAGGAGAGAGGCCCTTTCAATGGCCCTTTTGTTTTCTTAGGACCTTGTTAGGGATAGGAGGAGGACCTCATCCTAATAAAGATAAAGACCAACCTCGTCAGGAGCAAGAGGAGAACCTCATCTGATATGAAGACAAAGTAAAGGCTATTGCCTAGTGATGCAACCCAAGAGGGGGGGGCGTGAATGGAATTTTTAAAATTTTAAAGCTAATTTAGAGTTACAAAGATTATGTGATGATATGCAAGTGATATGTGATAGATGTTTTAAGTGTAGAGAATAAGTGAATATCAAAAGAGCAAGTATATAACAATGTAAAGATAGAGAGAGGGAAAGAATACCATAAACAAACAAGGTTTATAGTAGTTCGGTGCCAATCTTGCACCTACATCCACTCTCCAAGCTCCTACTTGGGTATTTAAATTCACTAAATGTATTCAAACTGAATACAACATTGGAAACTTTCAACTCTAGCTATTTCAAGCTAGAATACTTATTTTTCAGATACAAGCCAGTCCAATACAATCCTATTTAAGGTTAGGATCAATCTTTCCAAGTTTTAGAAACCTTCCAAAACATAAAATAACTCAAAGAGAAGAGAATAAGAGTTTATATCAATAAATACAACTCAATCTCCTTAGATGAGCAAACAAAAGCTTTGAGAATATTTTACACAACAAAGAGAAAGCTTTTCTGATTTTTCTCAAGGTTGTTGAAGACTTGAATGAGCTTTTGAGGGGTTGGTGAGCTTGAAAATAAAAGCTTTTTTGCTTGAAGAGAGATTTTTGTTTAGGACTAAAATGAATGCTTGAATCTATTTTTGTTCTTTCCTTTGAAAGCCTTTATATCCTCTTTGATGGTTGGAGAGAAAATAGACCCAATTTGTAGCCATTGGAGACCCATTTTGGAGCATTAAATGTAGCTGAAAAGGACTGAAAAATAGCCATTACAAATTTTTTCCATCGTTGGGATCGACCCCTAGGTTGACCCTGCATAGGGGTCGACCTTTATGATAGAAAGCCAAAAAATCCATGTTCTATAAAAATGGCCTTTGGAACAGCAGAGGTCGACCCCTAGGTTGATCCCTGGCATAGGAAATGATCTAGGGGTCGACCTCTTGGTGTGCCAACCAAAGAAATCCATGCCATTCAGCCCCTTTGGAAAGGGATCGACCTAGGAGTCGACCTTTTTTTTAAAAATTAATTTTCTCTCAAAATATAAATTTAAAAAATATGAAATTACCTTCAATAGATTACAAATATTCTATTCTTGCTCTTAAGGCTTTCAAACCAAAACTTGGTAAAATTATGATTTTGCTCCTGAAATACAATAAATCTTTTTTAAAGCCAAAATCATTAGTAATCTCCTCAAATATTTTGTAATCATCAAAATTAATTCTTGGAGTAACAATCTTCTCCTTTTTGATGATGACAAAATACTTGAGCATAAGCAAAGGTAAAACTTGTAGAAGCATTGATTAAGAGTTTCAAGTATTTGAAGGAACATGATACATTACTTACTTGAATATTATATTCAATTATTTAACTAATATGCATAAAAGATAGTGAGAAGCATCATGAGTAGCTTGACAATTAAATTACTTATTGCCTTCATTAATTTTATTTTTGTTTATTGCCCAATTTTGTCTATCAATTTTGCTTTGCTTATTGTCCAACTTTGTTTGTTAATTTTGCTTTGCTTATTACCTAATTTTGTTTGTTAATTTTGCATTGCTTATTGCCCAATTTTGTTTCTTTACTCCTCCTTTTTGACATCATCAATTAAGATCTTGAGGAATTTTAAAGAAAAAGAGAAAAAAATCTCCCCCTTATTTTTTGCCATATGTTTTCCTATTAAAATAAGAATTTATAAAAAAAATAAGATATATACCAATTATATAGGCCAAGTAAGACTGTTTACAGCATACTTTAATAAAAATTTAAAACATTCATAAGAGTTAATTTATCCAAATGATATCATCATATAGACATTCCACACACAACAAACTAGAACATAGAGTCATCAATACCACATACAAGTGTTAGAGCATAAAACCATATAAGTTATCAATACATATGTAGAAGTAATGGGTATCCAAAAAAAATACAACCAACCATGACTTAATCATCAACATATATAAACAACAAAAAGATATAAGGCCATAGACCGACACAAGAATGACTAAACTAGATCTAGTAGAGGTCACGGCTGGATGCATCAAAATTAGATGAAGAGTCAAAATGTGATGAGGAGTATCAGGATCAAAGCTAGGAGCACATCCTCCACCATGAGCACGTTTGCCACGGCCATGAGTGGAGGTGCAGGCATTAGCAGCTGGACAAGATGTCCCAGAAGCTTGGGAAGAAATAGGCTGGGCAAGAAGAGCAATCCTAATGATGTCCAATTATCCCAAAGCTCTCGACATGGACCACATAAAGGTGCCGATTTGAGTGGAAACAACCTCACTAGAATCTCTGAACTCTTTCCTTAGAAAATCAAATCCATCCTCTAGAACACCATGTAGTCTGGCTGCCTCTGCAGAAAGATTTGATATCTCAATGACATCTACTTGAGGCGGGGGTCGGGCCAAATCTAATACTTGCCTCTGAAGATCTAATACCCTGCCAGTCAGCCTCAAAATACATCCCTCAAGCTCCTCAATCTATGCTGACTAAGTAGAAAGCATCTAGAAAGTAGTAGAGATGTGAGGAATCAAAGTTTGATCAGATGGAGGGATAAAATGATAACTCTCTTCCTGAGAAGAACTAGGCATCTATTGATACCAGAGATCTGCCATCTACTGAGATAGGACATCGACAATCGGTTGAAACATCCAGTCGGCTATCATCCTAAGCTACTAATTTGAGAGTCTGGCAACTAAATCTGTGCTCCCTAATGGTGGTACAGGTGCATCACTCGTCACAGATATCGAGGGACTAGTCTCATGATCAGATATGAACTGAATATCAGGGAGATGCTCTATGATCACGAGGAGGTGAAGATGGTCCCTCCTCCTCTACTCTCTCCTCCTCCTCTACTCCCTTAGACCAACCATCTTCTATCTTCGAGAAATCCATGCGGTGCAATGTATGGTGGTTGATTGTATCTGTGTGTAATAATCTGATGATAGCCTCCCCCTCAAAATTGACTCCGAACCTCCTAAAGGCTAAGGTAAGGGCCATACCATAAGGCAAGTGAGCCTTTGATCTATTCAGTGTCTCCTTCATGGCCTTAATCATCAAAGCAGGAAGGTTAAAGGGGATCTTAGTGATCACATGGTACATAATACATACGTCCCTACTAGATAAGAAATCATGCTTGCCACTCCTAGGGATAAATAATTTGGTAACCATGTGGTGCAATAGTCTCATTTCCACTGAAAGTATTTTTGCTTCTAACTTGTTTAAACTACTAGTAAATTTTTTTTCTAAAATAATTCTTGCTCTCTTTTCTTTGTTTATGAGCTCCATACCAGTATAACACTCACAGGGCAAATGCAAGATTTGTCCCAAAAGAAATGGATCAAGGACAATGTCAACTCCTTTCATAGATGACCTTACTATTCCATTGGAGTAACTTAGGTTCAAATAAAATTTTCTGACCAGATCAACATAAGTATTTTTCTTTAACAGATAGTAAAACTCCTATCCTTGACTCTTAATTTTTGAAACAATAGAAAATCCTTCTTTCTCAAAGAATCCAAAGTCAATATTCTTCCCTGGTTCAACTCTTTGATCGGAAAGAGGGACCTTACTTGGAGTGAGAGAGGATGGTGAGATAGCTGGAGCAAGACTGAGAGCTGAGGTTGGAATAGGAGAGGGCTTGACTATCGTTCTTTTTCAATGAGCATCTTCCTCTAGGCCACGGATGAACTTCCTCCTCTATGACAACTTCATCTTGGGCGCCATTGAGAGCAAGGGGACCTTGAATCCCACTAGAGAGTCTTAAGGAGAAGTGGGATGGAAAAGATTTTGAGAGGAAGAGGAAGGATTTTAATGATGGTAGCTGATGGTGGGTTTTGGAGCGAGGGTTTGCTAGAACCCTTGAATCCGCCCAAAATGGGAGAAAATGGAGAGGGATTTTGGGTCCATAAGGGGCGATTTGGAGGGGGAAACTGGAGAAATTATGATTTTTGGTGGGCTTTTGCTGATTTAGGGGAGGAATAAATATGGATTTTGGATAGTTGAATGATGGAACAGGGAAAGAAGGGGAAGAGGGGTCGGCCTATTCAACCAAAAGTTTCCAAATAAAAGGCCCAATGGATTTTTTTAGAAAAAAGACTAAAATGCCGTAGGGTCGCCCCCTAGGTTGATCCATGGCATGGAAAAAATCAAAAAATGATGAAAAAATACTAGAAAAATATGAAACTTTTAGGGTAGAACTTCATTCATGAGCTTGATCAAAGAAAGTATAAATTTGAGCTTTTTAAAGGTTGAAAGATGAGAATAAAGTTTAAGATTTGGTTCAAGATGATTTGATAGGAAAGAACTTGGAATCATAAAGATATTTAGGCTAATGGATCAATAATTTCTAATTCTCTCCTAATTTTACAAAATCTATCCTCACTTAAAGCCTTTGTAAATATGTCAGTCAATTATTTTTTAGTACAAACATAATCAAGAAATATATCATTATTTTGGATTTGTTCTCTCATAAAATGATGTCTAATTTCAATGTGTTTTGACCTAGAGTGTTTAATCAGATTTTTAGTAAAATTAATGGCACTAGTATTGTCACATCTTATAGGAGTTTTGTTAAGTTTGATGCCAAAGTCCTCAAGTTGTTGCTTAATCCATAAGATTTGTGCATCGCAACTTCTGGCTGTAATGTATTCAGTCTCGACCTTAGACAGTGCTACCGAATTTTGCTTCTTGCTAAACCAAGAGATTAAGTTAACTCCTAGAAAATGGCAAATTTTACTAGTACTTTTTCTGTCTAATTTACATCTAGCAAAATCTGCAACTGAATATCCTATTAAGTTAATTGATGAATTTTTTGAATATCATAATCCTAAGGTTTGATTTTCTTTTAAGTATTTAAGTATTCTTTTAACAGCATTTAAATGTGTTCTTTTGGATTAGATTGAAAATGAGCACATAAACATACACTAAACATGATATCTGATCTATTAGTAGTTAAATAAAATAAAGAATCAATCATACCTCTACAAAATTTTTGATCAATACTTTTACCTCCTTCATCCTTGTCAAGCTTACATGATGGGCTCATAGGGGTACCAATGGCTTTGGAGCTCTCCATCCCAAATTTTTTGAGTAGCTCTCGTATACTTGCTTTGGATGATGGAGATTCCTTCCTTTGTTTGCTTGATTTGGAGTTTGAGGAAGAACATTAGTTCACCCATCATGCTCATCTCGAACCTCCCTGCATGAGTTTAGCAAAATCTTAACAAAGAGTTTCATTAGTAGACCCAACTATGATATCATTGATATATATTTGTATAACTAAGATATTATCATGATCCTTTTTAATGAAAAGGATTGTATCTACATTTCTTCTTGAAAAATCATTATTGAGCAAGAATTTACTTAACATTTCATACCAAGCCCTAGGTGCTTGTTTTAAACTATATAATGCTTTGTTTAATTTGAAAACATGATTAGGAAAGGCATGGTTTTCAAAACTGAAAGGTTGTTCTATATAAACTTCTTTGGCAATATATCCATTTAAGAAAGTACTTTTAACATCCATTTGAAATAGCTTAAAATTCATAAAGCATGCATAAGCAAGCAAAAGTCTAATTACTTTTAGTCTAGCAATAGGTGCAAAGGTCTCATCAAAATCAATTTTTTCTTCTTGATTATAATCCTTTGCAACTAATCTTGCTTTATTCCTAATTATATTTTTATTTTCATCTAATTTATTTTTATATACCAATTTTGTACCAATTATTGGATGATTTTTAGGTCTTGATACGAAGGTCCATACATTATTTCTTTCAAATTGATTAAGTTTTTCTTGCATTGCATTTATCCAATTATAATCTTTTTCAACTTCATCTATAGTTTTAGGTTCAAAATGAGAAACAAATGCAAAATAATTGTATGCATCTCTAAGTGAAGAATGAGTTCTTACCCCATATGTAGGATCACCAATAATTAATTCTTTGGGATGATTGTGGTCATACCTCCATTCTCTTGGTAGATCATTTGTATCTTGAGGTTGTTCATGTTGTTCTTCACCTTCATCCTTTTATTTGTTCTTATGTTTTTCTTCATTTTGAATTGTTGAGTCCTTTAGGGTGAGCTTCTTCATCCCATCTATAATAGGACCTATATCATCAATATCTTCACTCTTCCTTGATGGAAGATCATTAGTTTTATCAAAAAAAATATGTATTGACTCCTCTACTACTAAAGTTCTTCTGTTAAAAACTCTAAATGCTTTGCTAGAGGAGTAACCAAGGAAAATATTTTCATTAGATTTTGCATTGAATTTTCCTAACCTCTCTTTACTATTATTCAAGATAAAACATCGGCAACCAAAAACATGAAAATATGCAATATTTGATTTTCTTTCTTTTCAAAGCTCATAGGGTATTTTCTTCAAAATTGGCCTAATTAAAGCATGATTTAGAATGTAACATGCCATGTTAATTGCTTCCGCCCAAAAGTATCTTAGGAGGTTGCTTTCACATAGCATGGTACAAGCCATTTCTTCTAGTATTCTATTTTGTTTTTCTACTATCCCATTTTGTTGAGGTATCCTAGGTGTTGAAAAGTTATGGTCTATAACCTTTTCATCATAAAATTTTTTAAAATCTTAGTTTTCAAATTTGGTTCCATGATCACTTCGAATACTTTGAATTGAAAGTTCTTTTTCATTTATAACTTTTCGACAAAACTTTGAGAAAACATGAAAAGTTTCATCCTTATGTGCCTAAAAAAAAATTCATGTAAAACGTGAAAAGTCATCGATAATAACAAGACTGTAATGCTTTCCACCTAAGCTTGTAGTTCTTGTAGGAATGAACAAATTCATGTGTAATAATTCCAATGGCCTAGAAGTTGAAACAATGTTCTTGGATTTGAAAGAAACTCTAGTTTGTTTACCTAGTTGGCATGCATCATAAATCTTATCTTTTTCAAAACTCAATTTTAGTAAATCAGTAACTAATTTCTTTTTGATAAGCTTTGAAAGTGAATGCATGCTAATATGTGTAAGCCTATGATACCAAAGCCAACTAGTCTCATTAATTTTGGTATTTATAGCTACTAGACATTGCATGTTTATCATGGAAAGATCATTCAAATCTATCATATAAATATTACCATGCCTATGCCTAACAAATTTAATACCATCATCATTGGGACTAGTTACAATGCACAATCAAGATTCAAAACTAATTTGGTAACCCTTGTCACAAAGTTGACTAATGCTTAAGAAATTATGTTTCAAACCATCAACTAATAAAATATTTTTAATATATTTGGAGGGAGTGATACCAATGTTATCTATACCAATGATGTTTCTTTCGCCATTATCTTTAAAGGTGACCATCCCTCCATTTTTATCATCAAGTGTGATGAATTGGGACTCATCATCGATCATGTGTCTTGAGCATCTACTCTCAAGATACCATCTTTGATTTTTTCTTTGGATGCAAGACACACCTACATGCAAAATCAAGTCTTTACTTTAGGTACCCAAGTTTTCTTGGATCCTTTAAGGTTAGTCACAATGGTTTCTTTTGGAACCCATATTTTTTTTACAATTGAATTGTTAGAGAAATATGTATAAGATTTGTGTCCTAGTTTACCACATTTAAAGCAAGTAACATTTAAAAATTTACTGCTTTATAAATTTATAAAAATATTTTTTAAAAATTTTTATTTTCTTAGGGGGTTATAGCCTAGAGCGACTTTATCATAAACGATCTTTTGATTTTCAAGAATCATATGAAGTTTATTTAAACTTAAAGTAAATTTTTTAACTATCAATTTTAACTTATCGATTTCATTTTTTATATTTTTAAAGCTAGTTTTTCACTTGAGATAGTTTCATTTTCTTTTAGCAAGAATTGATTCTTTAAGTTGAGTTCTTTATTTTTAGCTCCTAACTTCTTTAAATCATCTACTAAATCATAGAAGACTTCTTGAAGTTCTTCAAGTATAAATTCATTTGAGATTTCAGCATTTACCTCTTTTTTATGTGCCATAAGGCATAAGTTGACTTGTTCATGAACTTCTTCCTCTTTGGAGCTTGAGTCGTCACTATCACTCCATGTAGCCACCATAGCCTTTTTCTTGTACTTCTTGGGATCCTTTTTGAGTTGTGGGCATTCGGACCTAAAGTGCCCCAGCATTTTAAACTCATAACAAATAAGGGGCTGCTCCTTATCCTTTTTCTTGCTATGCTCTCCATTGGTAGGTGGCCTCTTCCTCATCCCTTGTTTTCTCCTCTTCAAAAATCTTTTGAACTTTCTAATGATGAGGGCTAATTCTTCATCTTCTATTTCATCGGATCCCTCATCTTGTTAAGTGGTGGATTTGAGAGCTATTGTCTTCTTCTTCATAACATCTTCTTCTTGATGTTGTTTCATGCTTGGCTCATGTGTCATTAGTGATCCTAGAAGCTCCTCCAAGGATAAAACATTCAGATCTTTAGCTTCTTGGATTATGATCACTTTGACCTCCTAAGTTCTTGGTAAAGATCTAAAAATCTTTCTCACAAGATCGCTATTAGAATAAGACTTACCAAGACTTTTTAGATGATTAATAATATCTATAAAATGAGTAAATATTTCAGTTATTGATTCATCATGCTCCATTTTAAGGAGTTCATATTTGTACATGAGCATGCTAATTTTTGACTCCTTAACTTGATTAGTGTCTTCATGTGTTACTTCTAATCTATTCTATATTTTTTTAGCCGATATGCATATTGAAATGTGATTAATTCATTAGCATCTAAAGCATAATATAAAATATTAATAGCTTTTACATTGAGTTGAGCCATTTTCTTATCAACCTCATCCCATTCTCTTTTGGATTTGGTTGATTCTACACCATCAATTATCTTAGTGGGTGTGTGTGGTCCATTAACTATGATACTCCATATATCATAGTCAAGTGCTTATATAAATATTCTCATCCGAGCTTTTCAATAGGTATAGTTTGATCCATTGAAAAGTGAAGGTCAGTTTGTAGACTGTCCCTCGGCTAGAGAAATACTAACTTGGATTGCCATAGATCTTTTGCTCTTTGATGGTTAAATCAAAATAGTACTAGAGCACCGAGCACTGATACCACTTGTTGTCCAGCTATGCAACCCAAGAGGGAGGATGAATTGGGTTTTTAAAATTTTAAAGTTAATTTAGAGTTATAAAGATTACGTGATGATATGCAAGTGATATGTGATAGGTGTTTTAAATATAGAGAATAAGTGAATATCGAAAAAGCAAGTATATAACAATGTAAAGATAGAGAGAGGGGAAGAACACCATAAATAAATAAGATTTATAGTAGTTCAGTGCCAACCTTACACCTATATCCACTTTTCAAGCTCCTACTTGGGTATTTAAATCTACTAAATGTATTCAAACTGAATACAACATTGAAAACTTCCAACCCTAGCTATCCCAAACTAGAACACTTATTTTTCTAGTACAAGCCAATCCAATACAATCCTATTTAAGGTTAGGATCAATCTTTCTAAGTTTTGGAATCCTTCCAAAATTTAAAACCACTCAAAGTCCAGAGAATAAGAGTTTATGTCAATAAATACAACTCAAGCTCCTTAAATGAGCAAATAAAAGCTTTAAGAATACTTTACACAACAAAGAGGAAGCTTTTCTAATTTTTCTCAAGATTGTTCAAGACCTGAATGAGCTTTTAAGGGATTGGTGAGCTTAAAAATGAAAGCTTTTTTGCTTAAAGAGGGCTTTTTGCTTAGGACTGAAATTGAATCTTCTCTTTTTGTTCCTTCCTTTTGAAAGCCTTTATATCCTCTATGATGGTTGGGAAGAAAACAGACCCAATTTATAACCATTGAAGATCCATTTTAAAGCATTAAATATAGTTGAAAAGGATTGAAAAATAGCCATTGCAGATTTTTTTCGTCACAGGGGTCGACCCCTAAGTCGTCCCCTGCATAGGGGTCGACCTCTATGATAGAAAGCCGAAAAATTTGTGTTTTATAAAAATGGCCTTTGGAACAGTAGAGGTTGACCCCTAGGTGGACTCTTGGCATAGGGGATAATCTAGAGGTCAACTCCTTTGGTGTGCCAGCCAAAGAAACCCATGCCATTCAGCCCCTTTTGATAGGGGTCGACCTAGGGGTCGACCCTTTTCTTAAAAATTAATTTTCTCTCAAAACATAAATCTAAAAAATATAAAATTACCTTCAATAGATCATGAATCTTCTGTTCTTACTCTTGAGGCTTTCAAATCAAAACTTAGTAAAATTATGATTTTGCCTCAAAAATATAATAAATCTTTTTCCAAGCCAAAATCATTAATAATCTCCTCAAATATTTTATAATCATCAAAATCAATCTTGGAACAACAAAGGCCAACCATGTCAGGAACAGGCAAAAAATCTCATCCTGATATGGATGAAGATCTTCGATTATTTATGATAGGAGGAGAGAGGCTCTTCTAATGGTCCTTTTGTGCCCCTATAGCTCTGTTAGGGATAGGAGGATGACCACACCCTAACAAAGGAATGTCAATCCCATTAGGAACAGAAGAAGGATCTCATCCTAATAGGGAGATAAGAAAAAGGCCAACCATGTCAGGAACAGAAGAAAAATCTCATCCTGGCATGGATGAAGACCCCTGATTACTTAAGACAAGAAGAGAGAAAAGCAAAAAGCTACGCAAGCACACAATTCAGATGAAGTTGTCAAATAATATTTTCATTAAAATAAATAATTCAATACATGGAAAAGTCCGTAAGACCAATTACAAAAAAAAAAGGGGAGAGAAAAAAAAAGATGCTGAAGTCCTATTCAGAATTGGATTTTGGACTACTAATGTCGACCAACACTAAAGATAATTTCAAGTCTTTGATCTTCTCTTCGAGTTTCCACCAAACCATCAGGCTTTCACTCAATAACTTCTTATGCCTCCATGAGTCATCCTCAATTTTTCTTAACTTCTTTCTTAGCACAGCCGACTTGGCCTCTACATCCTTCATAGCATCCTATTCATAGACCATTTGCATCTTCAACTCCCACACTTCCATTTGGCTATTCTCGAACAAGGTGGACAAGTTCTCCAGAGAACTCCATAAAGATAGGTCCTTTATTGAGTCCTTGCTAAAGCTGGCTCGGACCCCTTCAGACAATTATCGCCGAAGATGAACGATCTCATCATCAACCCTTCGGAGCTTCCTCTTGAGGTCGGTGACTTGGCCACACCAGTAATGTCTGTATTCATTATGAAAATCCTTAGCTACCTGTAATTGATTTTGAAGTTTGGAGAACTTCTTTGTCCAGTCCCAGCTATACTCCTCTTGACTAGTTGACCACGCTGAGTTATCTTCAAGTAACCGAATCTTTTCTTGTGTAGCCTTCAACTCGACTTCTATAGAACTTGGCTTGGCCGTTAGTGCCCATGCCTTGTCGCCATCGAGCTTCTTCACTTGTTCCAATTCCACTGTTAGATGGCACTTTTTATTGATATAGTCCATAGCATCCTTTTTATGGACTTGGCGAAGATGAGTAACTTCAATTGTAGCCTCAAAATAATGTTTCTTCAACTTTCAAACCTCATCTTTTGCTTTCTCTAATTTCTTCTTAGCTTGATGAACCTCCCTCCTTAGGCTCTTTATGTGGGACGTTAGGAGGATACCCTGAGGAAGGGGATCGACTTCGATAGGAGATTGCACTTGAAGCATGGAAATATCACCACATAGATTTTATAGAAGAAAAATTCATTCTCAAAATTGGCTTCATTGATCAAAATATTTTTAGTACAAGAGAAAAAAATGAAAAAAAAAAAAGTAGGAGGTCTCAGATCTCCGAGGGAATGGTGGAAGAGTTCGGTGTAGCCTCAGTTAGCACAGGCCCTTCAACAGTGGCAGGAGTAGATAAGGTCGGAGGTGTGGTAGAAGCTGGCTTGGTAGGTGGGAGGTCAGTTACAATTGGAGATAGATCCACCACCTCTTCAGAAGCACCTTCATACAAGAAGTCGAGGTTGAGCTCCGAAAATTTATTAGCTACTCAATCTTCGCAAAGCTCAAACCCCATTGGAAGGCCTCCCAACTGAATTCGACGTTCAAGTCTCTCATTTCAGAGGAGATCTTGAACTCCTCTATTGCTTGGGCCTTCACTTTCAAGATCTATCTTGAAACCTGCCCCTTCAATTTAATAACCTCAGCTTCAATCTTCTTCCTCTTCTCCTCTTCAGAGGCCAAAGTGGCCCTCAACCCCATCGATATTTGCTCTTCCTCTTTTAGCACCTCTTGAAGACTCCTGACCTCAGCAGCCTTCTCCTCCATGAGGCAATTAGTTTCGATAGCTTTCTTTTTTCGAAGGCAATAAACTTCAGCCTGATGATCTTCTTGGGCCTTCACTAGCTTTGACCTCGAGCGGTTCAGTGATTTGATGTAGCCATGCAGTTGATGGCATGTCTATTTAACAAATATATGTAGGATGATGAAATAGGTCATGCAGACAAGTAAACATTGAGAAATTTAGAAAGAAAAAAAAAGGACAAAATGACTACCTTAAGGAAGGATCCAAGTGAGTCCCAAGCATGTTGATCAATGTCAGCATCAAGGATTCTATCTACGACCTCAGGTATAGTGAACTCATCAACCAAACCCCTGAAGACTTCATGATTGTTGAAGGGGTTCTCCCTTGACTCCTCGTCGGAGTCACCATTGCGATGGGTCTTCCATTAAGACTTTCTTGAGGCCTTTTTTGTCTTCTTCTTCTCCACCTCCTTTTCCTTTTCAAGAGGAGGATTTGGAGCTTGGACCTCGGCAGGAGGGTTTGAAGGCATTGAAGGCCCTGTGGCTTGGGCAGTGGCATCGACCCTAGCAGCAAGGGCATCCTCGGCGATAGTGGCAGCCTCAATAGTAGGGGCGATATCAGCAGGCACTGTAGAGCTAGGTGTGCCCACCTTTGTTCTCTTGGAAGGCTTGCCAGATGCTATACCCATTCTCTTGCAGGCTTGGAGCTCCTTCAAGAGCATCTTAACCACCTTAGCGTCCATTTCTGTAATGAAGAAAAAAGTATAGTTAAAAAAAAAAACAAGAAGAAGTAGGGGATAACCTACAAACTTTGGCCATATACCTACTGGGTTCATAGGACTAAGGCCGAGGTTGAACAGAGTTTGTTTTTTACTAGCTCGAACATAGGAGGAGTTTGGTAACCCTTAATTTTGTTAACTGACTCCTGATCCTCTCTGTAACCTTGGGGCTCGGCGGATGGAATCCCTCAAATTCCCCAAGGAGGAAGTCTTAGGTGTAAGGTCAGGCAAGAAACAAAAATGAACTTCTTTTTTCAATTATGAATAGAGGAGGGGGCACCCTTGAGCAACCCCTTTTTGCTAGATTGGGGTGAAATATACCACCAGTCTTTTGTAGTGGGATGACGTTTGAAGGTAAAATAGGTTCAAAAAAGAGAAATAATGGGCCAAACTTCAGCGGATATACAAAGAGCATGGAATCCTATTATGAATCTAAAAGAGTTTGGCACTACGGAAGCTAATTAGATATTTAAAAATTGAAAAAGAGCTACAACAAAGATGAAAAGAGGAAGCCTCAATCCAGCATGGAAGGTCTCCAAATACAAGCAAAACCGACCTAGAGGTGGGGCACAAGCTCGATGACTCGATCCAGAGAGTTTCAGCTCATACTCGGTAGGCATCCCATACTAGATCCTAATTAATGACAGGTCTTCAGAGCTTAGGAAGCAAGTGATGGTTTTCGATATGAAATTTAGCTGAGGTACTGTAGATTCAAGTTCTATTTTGGTCTCAGGATTTTGGGAGTTTCGGTCAACGAACTTCTAGAACCGCTAGACCAAGAAATCAAGGATGACATCTAGATCAAATTAAATCTAAAAAAATCCCCAAAAAACTTAAGAAACAAAGGTGATGAAGACTCAAAAAAGAAGAACAGTGAAACCTATCTAGACAAGCTTGAAGAGATTCTAAAAGAATGCGGGGAGGCTAGAAATCAGGAGAACATGGATGAGGGATTAACCTAGGCTGATCAAAAAACTCAAGGAGAAGATCGAAAAGATGAAGGACAATCAAGAAGTACGTCGACAATCGAAAGCATTGCGAGAGCACAAAGGCAATAGTGATGGGATGCTTAGGGGATGATGGAGAATGGAGGAAGGAGAGGAAGAAGGAGTGCAGACAAAAGTGAGAAGCCATAGAAGAAGAAGAGATTTAAATAGGAAAATAGAACTAGAGAAAGTTATGATTGTAGGACTTCTTCAACCAGCCTTGATTTGCCACGTGTCCCACTCATGCCCTTCGCCCAGCAAAATAATAATTGCATCATACATAAAGCTCCATGCCAGATGGATTTTTGAAAAAAAATGTCCCTTCAGATCATTCGATATTAAACTTCAGCGGTAATTTGAAAATGGACAAAAAGTTCCACCCTTCGAGAGTGGGGAGCTAGCAAGGGACTTTAGCTATAGCAACTTTTCTTTACTTTCTTCTTTTGAAATTCGAACTCAGGAGTAGGAAGACAAATTTTGGGGGTAGAACAATCCCCATCGAAGTCCTTGGCCAGAATCCTTGACCGCCAACCTCCCTCCTGCTAGAATTCATCGACCTCCTCAGCGGCGAGTTTGCACTGCAAAGCTTCTTGAATGCACATAGAAGTCTAGCAACACGATCTTGATCAATAAAGGAGAACTATTGTTATATTAACCTTGCCATTTGACTAGAAATGAATGATAGGCTTTAGCCCTAGTCACACTCTGCCAGTCGCACTCCTTTCAGATGAACTCCTCCAGTCGTCGCACTCCTTCCAGACGAACTTCTCCGATCGTACTCCTTTTGGATGAACTCCTCCAATCGCACTCCTCTCAGACGAACTCCTCTAGTCGCACTCCTCTCGGATGAACTCCTCGAGTCGCACCCCTTTTGGATGAACTCCTCCAATCACGCTCCTTCTAGGCAAACTCATTCCAGTCAGCAAGCAAACTTTGCTTAATTGATCTTTATCCGATCGAACTCCTTTCGATGATCTAGAAGGACCTCATCATCCACATGAATTTAGCTTCCAACTCGACACAAACTAACCTACACGTGGATAACCTTAGAGAAGTCTGAACTCCTCTAGAACTATCATGATTTGAAGCCTTTCACTGCCAACATCTATTCCATTCAAACCTCGACTATTAAATCTCAACAAACTAGCACATCGCGACAACGGATACCACCCTCTATAACAAACTCCATGTGGCCTCATGCAGTCCACTA
Organism: Cocos nucifera; assembly: GCA_006176705.1. Lineage (NCBI taxonomy): Eukaryota > Viridiplantae > Streptophyta > Magnoliopsida > Arecales > Arecaceae > Cocos > Cocos nucifera. The sequence goes on from QRFJ01007664.1 coordinate 38,930, forward strand.
CTAGATGGTTACAACTATCACCATTAGTTTGTTACATGCTCCATCTATAAAAGAGATCCTTCAGATATGTTTTCTCTAGGCTCTTTTCTCCTTTCCGTTACTCTACTTCTTTATTTTCTGAGCACTCCATTCCAGTTGGCCGAAGAATTAACATGAGCATTGGAGGGTCTTGCTAGAGCCATCCACCTCTGATTTGGACTTTATTTTGTAGGTCCCATTGGCGGCCTCACTATTTCAACTCCAGCTACCTCCAGCATCATCACAGATTTTCACATCAACAACTAGTATCAGAGTTATGTTTGCAGTTCTTTAGATATTTTTTAGATCTAATTTTTAATTTATTTATGATCTGATATTAATGATTTTAGATATCATATCAGATGTGATCAAATCTGAAATCAGTAGATTAAAATTTTAATTATTACATAAGATATATTTTATGCATGTCCAGACTAGGTTTGTAGAATTATTTTATGAATTATCTAAAATAGAATTTTATATGATATGATCATTTAAAATTATATTTTTTAGATATTATATCACATATATCTATTGCCTAAGGATGGCTAACCATGAGAAGGGGGTGAATTGGGTTTCTAAAAAATTTGGCCAATTTAAACTCTAATGCTAAATTAAATATATGCTTTCAATTGAGAGAACTTGAGTGTTTATGGTGAGCAAGCTAAGTGTACCAGCAAAATCAAAAAGCAACTAGATTATACAAATTAGTAAAGCAAGAAAAGCAAAGGCACAATCAAATAGGTTTGGTGCAACCCCGCACCTATGTCCACTCCCTAAGATCTCCTTAGGAATTCCATTATAATCCTTGATTATAGTGCATTTGTTTTAACCTGGAATCATAAACAAACTCGGTTGGTTTTGTCGAGCTCACCAATCATACCCTACATCGATAATTTTTTAGGTTCACTATCAACCTAGTTGATTTTAATCTAGGAGCATCAACCACAATCTTTACACCGTCCAATTACCGGCTCGGACTTGCCTACATCCCAAATTTCTTTCTCCCAAAGAAACATGCAAAGAAATGAAAATACAAATAAAAGAATTCAGCACAAAACAAAAAATAGAAGTTAGAACTCTTTGAAGCTTGAATAAGTTACTATTGGATTGCTCAAATGATGCTTCAACTTCTCTTGAAAAATGCTTGAGAGGATGAGGATGAAGTTGAAGATGATTTTTTTTTAAAAGCTCTCAATTTTGTGTACTAATTCCTCTCTTTTCTCTCTTTCCAATTGGTATTCAATAATCCTCATTCAATCTAATGATTTTTCCTTTTAAATCATTTCTCCTCCTTTTCCATTGAATCTCTAGTCTTTTATATGCTTGAAAGTAGCTGGAGAAGGAGTTTCGCCGTTGGAAGGGCTAAAATAGCCATTGAGAGTCATTGTGGATACTTCAAAAATAGTCGTTATAGTCACTGGGTCGGCTCAGTCTAACTGGGTTGGCTTAGTGTCTGTTTACTTCAAAAATTAGTTTTCTATTTTTCTATTTTATGAGACTGGGCCGTCTAAGTTTTCTACTGAGCTGACTAAGTACTGAGCCAGCTTAGTTTTTCACTAGGCCATCTAAGTTTTCAGCCTTCAATAATTCTACATATTTTTTTGCATGAATGGTTTATTGTCTTCAACGTTTGAGGGCTTCTTCCATCTTAATTTTTATGATTTTTTCCACCATTGAGACTTCCAAAAACTTATTATTTTAGTTTTATTTGAGCATTTGAAATTATTCTTTTTTTTGACTTTTTTTCTTATGAGGAGATTTTTTCTATGGATAATTTCTTCATTTTAAGCACTTGAAAAGTCCTACACATTCTTGAAATACATAATTAGATACATAATATACTCAAGATTTGGCAATCATCAAAATTAATCATGGGGTCAACAATCTTCTCCTTTTTGATGATGGCAAAACTTTGAGTATATGCTAAAGAAACTAATGTGAATCAAGGCAAGAACAATAAATTAAATTTCATGAAAGAATTCTTAATGAGCTTATAATTTATTGCATATTATTAGTACATACATATTTTATATACTCAACATACTTCTCCCCCTTTTTGATAGCATCAAAAAGCTCATGGGAAGAAACAAGAAGTCATCAAAATCAACATCAAAGCATTAAATTGACAGATGTATTAAATTTATGAAATTAATTTAAATAAATCATTTTTCTTTTGAAAATTTATTCTTTGACTGAAAATAAGTTTCAAATATTTATTTTAATTTTAAAAATTAGCTTGAATTTAAATATTATATGCTCTCCCCTTTTTTGAATGAGTTTGATCTTTAATCAGACTTTCAAATATGCATTTTTAAGCTTTAAGAAAAATAAAGTTTTTCAAAATATTTGAATATGAAATCAAGCATAGTATATACTTAATATTTAATCTTTCATTTTCTTTAAAAATTTTAGCCAATTAAGTTTTGAAAAGGTATGTATCGGATATATATCGAGTGAAGTAAAATAAATAGTATCAAAGTAAATGATAGTCATATTTTCAAATTCATTACTTTGAGTAAAATTATTTTAAAATAAATAATTCATAAGAATTTTGCAATGTACATCCAAAATTTAGTCTCAAAATTAAATTTTTAGAAGAGTTTCTAATTTACATTTGGAGATTCATTTTTGAGAAGGAATATGCTGTAAATTTAATTTAACTCCAATCATTTGCCAAGAATGAACATGCAAATCATGTTTAAAAGATTGGTATATGAAAAGTTCAGTATTATATTTATAAATAAACTTTAAAATTATAAAAATATATCAAAATTAATTTATTTGGAGTAAGAATATGTCTCAAACTCATTTTTCACTCTAAAGAGTTATCAAAAATGATTTGATAAATAAAAACATGCATATCAAATTGAATAAATACCTAAAAGCTCAATTTAAGAAGATCATAAAGAAGTTTATTGAGAATTTAAGTTCATATTTAATTTTTCTTAACCCAAATTAATTAAAATTTTCATTCAAATCAAATTAAAAAATATCTCTCCTTCTATTTTTTATATTTATAGTTAGATTAATTTACTTTTTAACTTTCTCTCCCTCTTTATTTGAAATCAAGCACATTTAACATGAATTTAACTACTAAATTTAGATTTTCTAAATTTGAAAGATATTTTCAATTTTAAAGCTTTTTTTAAATAATTGATCATTTTTCTTAATAATTTCTCCTTCTTACTTTAGCAAATAAAGTTATTTTAAAATTAAATAAAATTTAAAAGTATAAGCATCAATTGAGTGAAATAAGCATTAATCAAACAAAATATTCACTTAATTAAGTTCAGAAAAAATGTATGAGATTCTTTGAATTTATCTCAAGAGGTATCATATCAAGAGTATATCAATGTAAAATAGATTTGAGACAATATATCCAATTCTTTTGCCAAAAAATAATACAATAAAATGCATAGTAAGAATGATACCAATGATACCAAGAGTGAAAATTTTCTTAGAAAGAAACTTCTTAATACCAATTAAATTGAAATGATAAAGATAAATTGATTCAGATAAATCAATTTGAATTGATATTAGCAAATCAGTCAAGATACACTATAAAGAGATTTTAAGTTATTCTTCAAAATATCATATCTTCCTTTTCTTAAGAAATATCAAGAAATTATAGGTTCAGAAAAGATATGTATTTTTGAATTTGTTTCAAATGATATCATATCAAAATGTAGCTATGCAAAATCAGGTTTGAAATAAAGACATTCTTCTCTTTTTATCGAAAGATAAATCAATCAAATACATGGCAAATAGCAATCTGTTTGATACCAATTACTTTTAATTGAAGTTCTCTTTAAAAGTTTAGCTTTAAAGATAAGTGACACCTTTCTTGATACATTTTGCTTGATATCAACTTCAAAAGATTTAAGAAGACCATTTCTCAAATTTAATTTTCAAAATCATTCAATCAGAATAAAGTATGAATATTCAAAAAAAATCTCTTTTAAGATAAGAAAGGACAATCAAATCAATAATCAAGAAAGATATTCGAATCAATTTGAAAAATCAAAAATTAATCAATTAGGGGGTTTCGATAATCAAATAGGATAAGATCAAATCCAGGAGAAACTAGACGAAGGCTCCATGAGTTCAATTCAACTAGAAAATTTTGAAATTCTTAGGGGTTAACCTAAGATATAATTCAAATTAATACTTCAAACATTTGATCTTATATTAATTGAATATTTTATTTTTAAGTACTTAGTTCATACATTTTTTTTTTAAATGTAAGTTCATCAATTATAAAATTGATTTGAGGAGGCTTAAAATATCATACTGAATTTCAAAATAACCCATTTCATCCATAGCATGATATATAGAGAAGAGCATATTAATCTTTAAAATCAAAATATTAAAATTATTGCATGTATTAAATTCAATCATACTTATCAAAATATGAAAGGAGTTATCATATGCATACATATTAACAAATCATTAAAGTTAATACATCAAACTTTCAATTCATATAGTATGATCATTTTAAGCAAAGATAAAATCATCAAAATCAATCTAACATGCTTAATAATTATGCTAATTAATAATTAAAATATATTTAGTAAATAATAATAGCATGATATGAGAAAAGTTTAGATTTTATCAAACATCATCATCCATCCAATTTTATTCCTAAGGCATCCATCCATAGAATTTTTTTCTTTTCATTCCATTGGATCCTTAGTTTATCTGCAAAAATCACTTCTAGATTTTGGTACCCAAGCCATCTTGGGTCCATTGAGATTAGAGCACATGGTTCCTTTTGAAATCCAAATTTCTTTAACTAAAGTATGACCAATTTTCTTAATATTACATTCAAAAATTTTATAGCCTACTTTGTTACTTTGAGGACATGTAAATAAATTATTTTTAAATGAAGCTTTGCTAAACATATTTTTGACAAATTTTTGTTTTCTTAAAGGATTATACCCAATTCCAACTTTGTTGAAAATAATCTTTTGATTATCTAAAATTACTTGAAGCTTTTGAGATCCAACTATAAATTTTTCAAGCATGGGCTTCAAGTTTTCAATCTCTTTTTTCAATTTTTCATTTTCTTTCATAAGAGATTTCTTTTCTTCTAACAATTTTTCTTTCTCTTCAATGTAAAGTTTTGATTTTTCGAATTCCTTTTTCAACTAAATATTTTCTTCAACTAAATTTTTTTTAGATTTAAAAAGTACATTCTTTTCTTTAGCCAAAGAATTTATTTCTTTCAAAAAATCTTTTTTTTCACTCAAAAGATTATTCTTTTCATCATCTAAAAGAAGATTTGATCTTTTAAGCTCTTTATTTTTCAGCCTTAAATTTTTGTATTCATTCATTAAATCATTAAAGTTTTCATATAATTCATCAAATATAAATTAGGAAGAGTTCTTTGAATTTACCTCATCTTCATTGGTCATGAGGTAAAGATTTATAGCACTTTCTTCCTCCTTTTTCATTTCTCATTTCTTTACGTTGCTCCCTCTTAATTAATACTTTCTTTTCTTTTGTTTCCTCTTCTTCTTCTTCTTCTTTAAATCCTAATGAGCCATGAGGCATGGTTGGGGTGAGTTTCCTTAACTTCTTGGAATCTTGGTTCTTCATCTTGATTTACTCTTCCATAAATTCTTTTTAATTTCTGCCATACTTGTTTTGCTGAAATATATGAAGAAATTAGATTAAATACATTTAACTCTAAGGAGCAATAAAGAATGTTTAAGACCTTAGCATTCTGATGAATTGATTCTCTATCAATAAATGATGTGTTTTGTGTGTGAGGGCCATTGGCAATAATCTTCCATAGATTATAGTCATATGCTTGAATGAAGATTTTTATCCTAGCTTTCCAATAAGTATAATTTGAACTATCAAACAATGGGGGTCGATCAATGGAATGGCTTTCATTAAATAAAGAATTCATTTGGGTCATCTAGATCTTTAGCTCTTGATGGTTAGGTCAACAACTAATAACAGAGCACCTACTCTGATGCCACTTATTGCCCAAGGATGGCTACCTAAGAGGGGGGTGAATTGGATTTTTAAAAAAATTGGTCAATTTAAACTCTAATGCTAAATCAAATATGTGCTTCTAACTGAGAGAACTTGAGTGTTTGTGGTGAGCAAGCTAAGTGTAGCAGCAAAATCAAAAAGCAACTAGATTATGCAAATTAGTAAAGCAAGAAAAGCAAAGGCACAATCAAACACACAAGAATTTTATAGTGGTTTGATACAACCGCACACCTACGTCCAGTCCCCAAGCTCTCCTTGAGAATTCCACTATAATCCTAGATTACAGTACATTTATTTTAATTCAGGATCATAAACAAACTTGATTGGTTTTGCCGGACTCACCAACCCTAATCCTACACCGATAGTTTTCCAGATTTACTATCAACTTAGTTGGTTTTAACCTAGGAGCACCAACCACAATCTTTACACCATCCAATTACTGACTTGGACTTGCCTACACCCTAAGTTTCTTTCTCCCAAAGAAAATTGTAAAGAAATAAAAATATAAGTATAAGATTCAGCATAAAATAAAAAATAGAAGTTAGAACTCTTTGAAGCTTGAAGAAGTTGCTATTGGATTGCTCAAATGATGCTTCACCCAGAGAGAGGATACCTCAATTTTATGATTTTAGTTAAAATTATCTTTTGCCTTAGAAGTGTATTACAGTTGTAACATTTCTGACTTCTAGGGCAGCATATATTAACATAGTACCTAGCTTGTTATATCGTCCGTCCATTCTCTTGAATGCTTCTCTGTTCAGAATTGACATATTGGTAAGTGGGGGGTCCTTGGTCTATACAGGTTCAAGCTTCTGAACTAAATATTTTGAAGTTCTAGTCAATCTTTATATTAGGTCCAAGTTTTTTGCTGGTATTAGGATTCGGGTTAGTGGTTTGATGAGATGTTTTTCTATTGATAGTCCAAATTTTGTTAGACTTTATAATTAGACTTAATCAATTTATTTAGCGATTTTTACTTTTAAATTAAATTAAGGCTTCCACTATTTTTCTTAGCATCCTACATTTTCTTGGTGAGATACAAAATTCTCTACATCATGATATAGTTTCTACTGGATGGTGTGGTCTTATCAGATGTCTCACACCTGCACTAATAGTTCTTTGGTGATAGATCAATCATAAAGTGGATAACTCTTATCACTTCTTCTCTAATCCATGGTGTATCCAAATCTGATCTCTAATTTCGAATGTAGCTCTATATTCTCAAAAATATTATCATCCCTTAGTTAAGTCAGACAACCCACCATTTGTACGAATTGGATTCTAATTGGATCCCCCAGATACTCTGAATATTAATCCAACCCACTTTCCCAACGCGTATATCACACCGTCCTCATCACCTATTCAACTCATTATTTCATTTACTACATTCACTCGATACGACTCACTACCATAGCGAGACACATCACCCGGGAAGGACCTCATATTACAGATCGTAGAAGCAACTTTCTTTATATTATATTTTTTTAAGGGAAGGGATTTTGTTTTAAGGGGTTTCTTGACCATACTTGCTAGCCATAATAATTGTGACAACCTGTGGCATGGGTTAGCTTGAATCATTACCCAACCACAACCAGAGCTGTATTGACCCCAATGGCTAGGTAAGTGCGATTGATGTAAGGGATGTGCCAATTATTTGTAGAAATAATTCAGATCGAGTAGCTTTCAATTAAAAATTAGTCAATCATTATTCATCTTCAAGTTACTGTAGATACTATTATTGAACCAATATTAATTGGATTAAGGCACATGTCCATGCCTCAACTCACCGAAGCAAATTATCTTATATAACCTGATCCGCGATCACATGTACTATGGTCGACCTTGACCCAAATTAATCTGATATAGGCCCGTTTACATTAAGCATTCTTGATCCTTAACCAATCTTAGTTTGGTTTGATCAAACACTAGACTAATTGAGCTCCTAAGCCATCCGAACCCATTTATGAAGGTATCTTAGATCTAAATTTTTAATTTTAGACTTATATTATTTCTAACTTAATCTTATACGGTAAGGGTTCATAACAACGGCAATAAAATCCTGGATTTCAAGAATTGGATTTTATAGAAAAGTAAAATTTTTTGATTAAGGTAAATCAAGCGTAGCATCCCTACAAGCCATAAGGCACCCCATCGAATGAAAGGAAGATCTTTTAAACCCTTTCTGATCTTTATGATCGGGCCGCAAAGAGAAATGCCTTAAGTCAAAATTAACTCTACACTAAACTATTAGACTCGATAATATATATAATCGATCTAACTTTGCATTTGTATAATCTCATTGTATCAAATTTAAAAAATAATGCATTGTTTTCATATCTAATATTATTGACCCCATGATTGTAATTTTGAATGATTGCCAAACTTTGAGTATATTATATATCTAATTTGTTATTTCCAAGATATTGTGTAGGACTTTCAAGTGCTGTAAATGAAGAATATTAATCCATAGTAGAAATTCTTCTCATAGAAGAAGTCAAAGAAAAGATACTTTTAAATGCTCAAAATAAAGCTCACAAAATAAGTTTTTGGAGCTCATGAATGGGAAAGACCATAAAAATAAGTGGAAGAAGCCCTCACAAGTTGAAGATAAAAGTCATTCATGCAGAAATTATTACCGCTGAAACCTTAGATGATGCAGTGAAAAAATGAGCTGGTTAAGTACTAGTCAAGTCGTGCCAATTGGAAAACTGATGCCCCAGTCTCAGAAAATTAGAAATACATATAAGCTGATTTTTAAAGTAACTGATACTTGAGCTGATTGTTGCAAACTGAAGCACCTAGTTAGAACTGAGCAACTAGTGATCTGGTAAATGGCTATATATTTTAGAACTTTAACTTTTTATTACCACATGCTTCCATGGCTATTTCATTTCCAATGGTCCAAATCCTTTTTCAGCCACTTTTCAGCATGATAAGGCTAGAGTTCAATGAAAAAATGGGGAATGAGATATTAAAAGGAAAATCACTTGATTGAGTGGGATTACTGAATACATTTGAAAGAGAGAAATAATGGTGCTAGAATTGAGAAGCTTTTAAAGAGGAATCATCTCCAAACCTTTATTCATCCTCTCAAGTAATTTTTTAAAGAGAAGT